>VZUI01043867.1:0-12549 GCA_013401135.1 Cettia cetti | reverse complement strand
GCGCTCTCGGCGGGGCCGGGGCAGCCCGGCTTTGGGCCGTGCCCGAGGCACCGCTCGCAGCTCAGACGCGGATTCATCATGCCCAAAAGAGCGCGCTCGGAGCACCCAAACGTGGCATTCGAGTTCTCGTTCGAGGTGCTCAAAATGCTGCACTTCAGTCGCTTTTGCTGAAGCCCAAACACGGCTGACTGAGCCCGGCTTCAAGACCTCCCAAACACAGGAAAGGTCTCTGCTTCAAGCCTCTAAAGTGCAGAGCTGGATCTCTCCGAGATCCCAAACGCTGTCTGAGGGAGCCTGCTTTCAAGCCCCCCAAAGCAGGATTTAGTGTCTGTTTCTGTCCTTGGCCGAACGAGCCCTGTTTGGAGCCCCCAAAACGCAGCCCCGGCTCTCTCCTGGTGAGCCCCAACACTGCTCCAGTCCCTCAGGTTCAGAGCCCCGAGAAGTGCCCCGGGCCATGGCTTGACCCAGCTGGGCACCAGCAGCTGCTCCCTCAACCCCTCAGTGGGATGGGAAAGAGGCCAGAGACAAAACTCCAGCACAAGGGCTGAGATCAGAACAGTTTAATAATGGCAATCAAGGCAAAGATAATCATTTATATTAATGGCTACACATAGTAACAGTGAGAGCAACAAGAACAGTAAGTACAAGAATGACCAGGAGAGAGAGAGAAAAACCCCTCCACACCCCCCTTAACATTAGAAATCCAAAATGTAATCCAGAGCACCATGAACTCCTGCGGGCCTCATATTTCTGAGTTTGTAAGGTTTTTCAGCCTATCAGTAGCTGATTTCCTTCTCATGGGAAGAATTCTTGGGAGTTCTTCTTTCAAGGACAAATCCATGTCAATAACCATCACATTTCTAAATTTCTCCTAACGACCTTCTCCCAGGTGTTGTTTCTATTGTTTAACCAATGGAGAGATGTTCATTTTACAGACCAATCATGTGCTTCCTTAGCACAGCATGTTATAAAAGGCTGGGTGAATTGTAAATAAAAAAACTTCCAAATTTTTCTTCTACCTTAGAGTCAAGCTCTTTATTTCATGTCCAACATCGACAAACTCCCAGTGTGGGGATTTCCACATTGCTGTTATTTTCTTTGTGTTCCATCCTGGGCATTTGTGGGCTAAGGGAGGCACTGGCTGCTCCTCAGGGCAAGGGCTCCTGTGCTATTCCCCAAACCAGAACACCTGGAATTGGTGCTCTGGGAGCCCAGTCCAGTCCTTCCGGTGACTGGGGGTCACCCAGAGGGTCTTTACCAGGATACATGAAAATGACATCCTGGCCCAGTGCATTTCCAGCAGGATTGGACACTCCTGGCCAAGGTGGTCAGTCCATGAAAATGGGACCGGTGACAATCCAAAGGGGATTTTAAGTAGGAGGCTTAAAATCAGAAACTCCAATTCTTCTTGGCACCTCTCGCTTCAACATTTCCCTGCTGGAAGAGCTGAATTAGTATTTTTACTGACCATTTTCTTGCCAAAGCCAGGGAAAACCAAATAGCATTCCCTGAGTGCCTCCATCACTTCCAAGGCCATCTGCACCCAGTGGCCAAGGGGAAGGGGCCTGCCTGGAACAGCCTCAAGGCATGGAATTAACTCCCTTATTCCCAAGGTTTGAATGACTCTGGCATGATCCCCGATCCCCTCGTGTCCCTGAGTGTGCCACAAAGCCCAGAGCCCCAGGAGCTGCAGCCAGCTGCAGGCAGGTGTTTTTCCTTCCCAGCTTTTCGGGAGTGTGGCTGAAGGTCCCCTCCCTGTCGGGCTCTGGGAGTGGTCCCTGCCACAGAGGCCACGCTGACACTGGGCCCTGCTGGAGCCACCTCCCTTGTCAGGGCCCACATCCTACAGGGAAAGGGCAGAGTGCCCAGTGGGCCCCAGTTCCAGTCAGGAATGTCTCACACAGCACCCTGGGGTGTTCCTCTTGCTCTGGAAGGGACTGGGATGAGCCCAAGTCCCAGGGCTTGTGCAGGGGCTCCCTATGGAGCAGCACCTCAGTTTGTCAGCCAAGGGCTTTTCCTGGGGCCCTGAGGCACGGGATCATCCCGACATTTGTCCCTCCCTTACTTGTCACACACTCACAGACTGAGGTCCTGCTCTTTTTGCCCTCCCTCAGGGGCTGCAGTTGCCAGTGGGATTTCCCACTTCCAGCAGAGCAGTGTCTCCAGGAAATTGCCAGAGTTGACCCACTCCTGAGTACAGATCTCAGGACAAGGGAAGAACAACGGTTTTAGCACTTACCATCTTAAATTTTCCTTTCCCACAACAGCTTGCTCTGGTTCTTCTCATCTCAAAAAGTTCCTTGTCTTTGTCTCAGCCTCAGAGGATTCTGTGAGGAGATTTCACACCCACAAATCAAGATTCCAAACCCAGAGGGTTGTCCATAAAGGTGGAGCAGTGTTGGTTGCTCCAGTGCATTTCCTCCGTGTGCACAACTTAAAAACCCTTACACCACTTCATTATTACCTTGAGCTGGTGCTGTAACAATGAAAATCTGATTTTCCATGTCCAGAGGCAAAAGATTGTCCTGGTCAGGCTGTGAGACCTTAACCTGCACATGGATCTGGGGACTGTGGCTGGGATTCCAGCAGGGATTGAGCCTTGTGTGTGTGCAAACCCAGCATGTGACTGGGCAGGTCTTCACTGGGGGAAGCTCTGGATTTATACTTTGGCACCTTTTCTCTGGAATACTAAACAAAGAGAGAGGCCTTATCCTTAATCCAATTACCACAGGACTGCAAATTACTGCTTCTTGTTTACAAGCTATGAACAAAACTGAGAGCAGCACTGAAAAGTTAGGAGCTGATGCTTCACCACAGTTGTGTCAGCAACAGAGAGAAAACACAAAATGTGTATCCAAAATCAAGGATAAAGCACCTTCCCAGGCTGGAGGGCCTTTCTTAAAGCACCACCTCTGGTTCACATCCTTGTGGCTTTTCCCTCCCTTGGGAGAAGAAGGACTTCATCTAAAGCCTGGAGAAGGAGGAAATGAGGAGGCCCAGCCCATGGACTGTTTAGATGAGTCCTGGGGGCACACAGGAGCTGTGCAGGGTTTTCTGCCCCAGGGGTCACATTCCTCCAAACCCAGTGCAAACTCACTAAAATGACCATTGCACAAATCTCTTTTAAGGCACATGTGAAACCAAGGAAGAAAATGGAATCATACCCTTTACTCCATTGGCCACACACCCCAAATTCCCATGGGACAGACAAGCCCCTCTCCTTGGAAGGTAACATCTCCTACCTGGACCTGTGCCTGCCCCAGCCTTTGGTGGCTGCTGTCTCCATCCTCCCACACCTCCTCATCTTCCTCCTGGGCACGGCTGCCTTCCTCCTCCTGCAGAGCAAACACAGGGACAGTCACCAGCCTGCTCATCCCAAAGCTGGGCAGCAGGGATGGACTGGAGGCACCTTCTGGATGCTCCCCCCTCTGCCTGGTACTATCCATGGCCCATCCCTGTTCCTGGCATCTCCTTTGAACGGGATGTTAAACCACAAACGTTTGCTCTGCTGGGCTTTGGGACAGCAGAGACTCCCCCGAGGCAGTGGCAGAGCTCCTGTTCCCACATCCTCTGCCTCCCAGAGCCCTGCAGGGGCTGGGCAGAGCCAAGGAAACGTCCCAGCTCCTGCTGGAAATTTCCTCCTGTGCCCATAAACCCAGAAAAATCGTGGCTACGCCATCCCTGAAGTGTCCAAGGCCGGGCTGGACGGGGCTTGGAGCAGACTGGGACAGTGGAAGGGGTCCCTGCACTGAACTCAGCAGTTTCTGGGTTTTCCTGTGGCTGTGCCTGTATTGCTGTGGCCTGAACATTTTGAACACTGACCAGTTCCTGCCCAAATTACAAAAATCACCATTTTCAGTCACATTCCCTTTATTCCCCTTTCCCATTTTTACTCCTGTGACAGTCAGTATTGGTGCTGCAAGAGAAATAAACGGGAGTGGAAATCTGAGAAACAAAGGACAAAAAAATGGCTTTTGTGGCCCATTTTTCTTAAGAAATCAACTCTGATTTTGAAACAGGACTTCGATTTTATTGAGAGCAAGAGATAAATCCACTTGGAGGGAAATGAGAGAGAAATCTTGCACTTGCAGGGCCCATTGGGTCTTACCTAGCAGGGGCAGGTACAGAAAAAGACCTCGGGAGCTCCCGGACTCTGCAGAATGAGGGGGTGCAAGGACCAGCACAGGACCCGAGCCCAGCACAGCTCATCCTGGGGGGCTCCACAGGAGCCAAATCCCACGTACGGACATTCCCCGGGGCATCCTCCTGCAGGGAGCGGCAGTGCCTCCAGACCCTGACATCTCTGCACAGCTAAGGAAAACTCAGAACTCTCCAAAGCTGCGTCATCCCAAACTGTGTTCCCTCCTGAAAACCAGAAACAAGGAAAACACCTGGAGGCACTGGGAAGGAAAGCTGCTGGAACAGCTCTGATTTCACACGTGGATTTTACAATCCATTGTATCCCGTCAGAGCCTTCCCCCATCTCCACTACCGATTGCCTCACTTCTACCTCCGAGCACTCACTCTCTCCCCCGCACATTAACTCACATTTTACTCCCAAAATGTTCATTTTGCCCCTTACAGAATCCGCCCCGAAGCGACGCCCCGAGTCCCGCACGGCCGAGGCAGCTCCGGTGACCGCAGCTCCCGAGCCGTCCCCGCGGCCGCTCGGGGCTGTCCCCGTTCGGGGCTGTCCCCGTTCGGGGCTGTCCCCGTTCGGGGCTGTCCCCGTTCCCCGCTCACCTCCGCCCCCGGCGCAGCCGCCCCCTGTGCCCCCGGCCCGGTCCCGCCGCTCCCCGGGCCCCGCCATTGCCGCTCCCGGCTCCGCGCCTGCGCTCCCCGCACAGCGGCCGCGGTTCCTGCCGGGAGCGGCCCCGCCGCGGGCCCCGCATGGCAGCTCCCAGCCGAGCTCCCGCTCCAGCTCCATGTCCCGGTCCAGCTCCCGGTCCCGGAGCGCTCGCAGCTGCAGTACCGGCTGTGCCCACCAGGCGGCAGCACTGAGCGCGTAGCGGCCGCCGCGCATGCGCAGCGCTCTCCGCGGTGCCGATGCAGCCCGAGTTCAATCGCAGCGCTGATCCCGCATTCCGGCTGTTCCAGCGGGAGCAGACACGAACATTCCCAGTACACAGAGCTGTCTCTAGTTCCTTCATACAGATCATCTTGTCTTACCTTTTCCAGCTCTTTATTGTTTCATTTATATGCACAAACGTATCTTAATTTTCAAACCCTACAGAATTTCTTACAGTCAAAAATCCTGACTGTGACACAGCAGACGTGGGTTAATATATAAATTATTTCTCAATATACAGGAAATCAAAATATTGGCAGTTTTCAGTATTGTAAAAGACTGAAAGTTCACTCTTGGAATATTTTTCAAAAGTTTAATAAGGGAATAAAACAGGACAACGTCCAGCGCTGGGGAGTTCCTGGCTATCAGCCACAGTACATTAAGCCAGGGTTATCTATACACTTTTACCTTACTAAGGTATATACATATTCATGTTTCATGCATTAAACATTCTTGGGAGCTTTTGATGTTGTGGAATTTTTTCTTTGTTTTGAATTTCCACTCTGACATATCTAAATGACATCCTGCAGGCCAGGCCAATATGTTTATTCCTTCTTGTGGCTTCATCCTGTTATTTCTGATAAGGAGTAGTTAACAAATTCGTCTCTAATTCTCCTCCCAGTTTGTGTCACTTATAACTTGGAGAGGTTAGTCAGCAGATGTGGGGAACAACTTCATTGCTTTATACACTTCTCTCGGTTACACACAGGTATTTTAACATTTTATATTTTGCTAAGGCCTGCAGTACAGTACATCCATCCAGAAGACTGAAACGGTGAAAAATCTTGTAACATTAATGTTGTAATGTCTGCTGTCATTTTACCAAAGGAATAATGTTTTATTCTTTGCAGATGTAGGTACCTGGGAGGCTGAGTTTAGTATCCCATAGAGGAGGGCCACCCTTCATGTCCACTGCCCTATGGCTGGCCCTGGGCTTCTGCCTGCTAACTTTCCAAAAAATATTCCAAACAGATCAAGATTTCTCCCAGATGCAAGCTGCCACAAATTATAAACCTGGCTGCCCTTGGAGTGCTAAACATCTCCTACAAACTGACATCAGCAACCTGGGGGGCTGACTTTAGTTTCCCACAGAAAAGGGCCACCCCATTTAATACAGTGACCTGTCTCCGTTTACTGAATTGATTTGGCATATGAATGCTTATACTGCTGAGTGTATTTAAACTAATGGCTGCTAAAGCAGCTTATGTGACTTTTTAATCTAGCTTTTTCAGAGAGTCATTTGTGGAATGACTGTTTGAAAGGGAAACGGACAAGAAATTGGGGCAAAACTTACGCTGACAGACACTGAAAATGGGATGATGTGGCCACAGCAGTTACACAGGCAGATTTGTGGCTCATTCATTACCATCAGACTGTTCCCCACAGCTGAGCTTTTCTATAGGCCACCTGAGCAGAAGCACACCTACTCCCTGTGAGCTGACCTCAGGGAAGCCCTGGACAGCCTGCACTTCACAAAATTAATTTCATCTGCCGAAGCAGAAAATACAAATTCCTCTTTCTCTCTGAGGAAAGAGGCTGGTGGGGAATGTGACCAGTTAAGAGAGGTCCAGCTGGATGGCTCATTCCCCTGTGCTCTCAAGGGTTTTGAATTAATGATCTCAAAGATCTTTTCCAATCTAGTTGATTTTGTGATTCACATATTTTTTTAAAGGATTCTGTGTGAATTACAGTGAACCTCAAAATTTGCCATAGATAATTCTGTGTGACTATCATTTATGACTGAGGCAAAAGGACCATTGGTGACTGAAAGTCAGTTTCAAGGGCCTGCTGCAATGTACAGAGACTGGCTCTGATCACAGATTACCTGATTTATTGAGCAGCTATACTATTGTGTCACTATGGCCAAGTCTCTTTGTGCCATTTTCCCTTAGAGAACATAATGCTTTTGCAAAACACTGAGATCTGTTGATCTGCCACCAAATATATCTGTATCATACTGTTTTCCTTTTCAGAGTATTCCAAACCTTTTCATAGTAATTAAGCATGCCATATCAAAAATCAAATCTGTGCAAAATCATCCTGACCCCCCAATGTTTCAGACAACTCATGTTGTTTCAGCATATGATGGAAAAAATGAATCAAGGGACAGCAAACAGTCTTTGCAAGAGTAATGATTAGATTTACTTCTCCTAATTCCTTGCACATGATCTTCTGATTTGCACTGCAGGCTTATCCACCCACCACACTGCAGCCCTGCAGACAGCACAGGACCAGGCCTAGGTATCCTATGTAACCCATAACTTCCTCACAGGTACTCTTGTAGGCATTGCCATTGCTGTTTTACATATGACCAATAAATTGACAAAATGTCCATTTTAAAAATAAGCATTGTCTGAGCCTGCTTTCTGACACTGATATATCCTTACCAACATTAGGTACAAACATTGCTTCAAAATCAGAGACCACAAAACCAAAAAACTCGTTCAAGAGGACTGGTGCCTGTCCCATCAAACATCACCACAGAGTCAGGAGCTGGGGCTGCTCTCACAATCACAGATCCCTGGTGACTGTCCAGCTGCACTCACAACTCTGCTCGGAGCAGAGTGTTGGTGAACCAAGATATAGATATAGGAAAATGAGATGGGAAGGGATGCATAACAAAATTGTGGTTCCCATCTTTAGCTTCCTGAAGGAAACCCTATTCCACCAGTGTGACTCCAAAGGTGAAGGGTCAGTTCCCATCACCTGTCACAGCAAGACAAGAAGAAATCACCTTTGGGTAATCTCATCCTGGGGATAATCACATTAGCTCAGCCTGACAGCCACTGTAGATCAGAGAAGCAGGAGGAGCAGATGCAGCATGATGAGGCCGGCCCAGCTCTTTATGAAAGCCACCTTCACTGCTGGGTGGTTGAAGCCATGCTCTGAGCAGGGCTTTCCACTTTTCTTGGTATCCCACCTCTCCACAGCAATGGCAGCATCTAACTTTTCCTGCAGCATCCAAAACTTCGGGAGGAAATTACGCGATCTCCTTAAACTGCAAGATCCACCTGGCAGTGGATTTCTGAGTGATTTTCACAACCTCATTTTTCCCCGGACTCCAATCACCCAAGAAGTGTGATAATCCCCAAAATACACGCCCTAGTGTGTCTTATCTGTGGCAGAAATTACAGCCATGCATAAACAATGAGCTGTGCTTTCCACACGTGCTTGGATCTGGCATGAATCCCAGGAGCCAGCTCATGCCCTCTGCCGGGTCAGGCACGGAAATCGCCCCTCTCCTTTCACCACTGCAGCTCAAAGGCACGCCACAAGGTCATCTCCAAACACAGCACCTCGAGTTTGTGCTGACTAGGTACTTGCATTCACAGCTGGGAAATGGAAGGTCATTCAGCGCTGTACCTACTCTCAAAAATTAATACTACTCAGAAGAAAGTTGCTGAATGTAGGTCGTCAGTCCCAGGCTGATGGCACAAAGTGGCAGAAAGCCAAGCAATGAGAAGGGAAAGCCACGGGACCCTGTCATAGTTACATCTTCAGTTTCAGAAATTGCTTTGATATTCTCTCAACAGAGGCTAGCTTCCGTTTCCTTCAGTCTTTGCTGAAGCTTCAGTAGAAACATGGGCTGTTTCTGTTGGATTTTTAGTTAGAAGTGGACTATATGACTTCCTGCAGAAACCAGGGTGTCCTCCCTCAGCACCCATTCAGACTGTATGAAAAGGGAGGTTGGATTAGTAGAGATCAGAACCAAAGGGGTGCCTGAAAATAAGAAAATATTCCTTGGAAGAAGGTGAAGACACAGAAGTGCATTCAGGCTGTAGTTACAAAACAGTGGAAAACGAAAAGCCTGGCTGGCTCCTGCATTCAGCACCTTGTCTAAGGAGCCTGGCCATGGCTCAGCCTGTGATTCCTTTTAGACTTCCAGGATAGAGCTGGCTGTGGCAAGCCGGAGGAGCGCTCGTTATCCGGTCTCTTCAGGCCGATGGCCACGGGCAGCACACACCTCACTGCAGCTCTAAGCAGCCCAGACTGCAGCTGCCATTTGCTTTGTGCTCTTGCATAAATGCTGCGGATTTCACTCTGAAATCTGGATTTGACAAACTGGGAACAAATTAAGATAGTTGGTGATACTCAGGCATCTGAGCAGACTACCCTTAATGGAAAAGAACTCTGCCAGAAGAAATTTGTTTCTTATATTTTTAGGATTTATATCCTTGTTTGCTGTTCACTAAACAAATCATTTGAACAATATTAATCTCTACATGGTTACCCATCTTCACTGACATAATCTTAATGCATTACTGGAGTTACAATAGAAAGAAATAAGAAAAAACAAAAGACAATGTCACAAGTGAATTAATATTTGACCCGCTGATCATAAACCACAGTGCACACATCCTCAGAGAGAGTTAGCTTGTATCAGGATCCTCATGAAGTGTTTAGAGAGTACAAAGCTAGGACTTCCACCTGCAAAACACCTGTTGAAGCAAATAACTTTCAGATAGCTCCTAAGTGAGGAAAAGGTTGCTAAATATGCTATCAAGCATGATATCAAAGATTATACCAACCTTTGTCAAGGAATGTTCTACTTTTTATGTCAAAAACACTGGCTTGTACCTCTTGATTCCTTTCAAATAGTTCTGCCACTACATAACTACCATTACCCTATGCATAATCTAGTGAAAATATATGGCATTTATTAACAAATTATCTAAACGTATAAAACTCCATCAGAGTCTCAGAGATATCAAATCAGACAGGTGATGTTCGTGTGCAGAATTCAGTGTCAGCATACACAAGAACAACACTTGCTAAAGCAGCAAATCAGAGTTTATAGTAGTAAGTAATAGAGAATGAAGTTTATATATCAAACCCACTAAGAAACAAGAGGAAACATTAAATAAGTGCACTCTGTCATCCTGAAGGTGGAAATAATTTTTTGTATGCCCCAATAATTAAGTTCCTTCTCACTTCAGAAAAACGTGATTTTTACATGCAAAAGGTGACATCAGATCTTTGTGAAAGGAATGAATAGGGAGAAGTCACTCCATAGCTCAAACATGAAAATAAAATAATTTTTCCACAAAAAAAAAAAAAGACATGCAGAAATGCTGTGTTGTCAATAACAATAAAAATACTCTCTAGAAAATAGAAGTGATTTTCAGTAAACAGAGGGAATTCCATTCTCTGCCAGGCTGCATCTCCTGTAGCAAGTATGTGCAAAGTGAAATTAGATTCTATCAAATAATGCTTCTCCACCTGCTGACAGTCTGCATCTTTTGTGTTCTCTTTCGCCTTTGTAGCTAAGAACTTCCCTGAAGGCTTGGCACTGTCTAAAGAGATGTGGGGCTGAGCTGCAGAAAAGGGCTTTTCCCCCCAAAACGCGCTACCTTTGCACCCCCTACTGGGGAAACAGCCTGCAGCCTCACCACGGAGATCTTCCCCCAGCACCCAAATGTAACTAGAAAGGAGCAGTTTTCATCTTAAAACAGGTAATTTCTTCTAACCCCGTCATATCAAGTGGATTCTAGTCAGAATCTTTACTGACTTTATTTGGAGCCAGTGAAAAGTTTACACATAGGACTAATGCATAGTAAGAGAAGCTCAGGAAAACCCCTTATTTACCACAATCTTGCAAGATAACTCAGGGTCGGGGTTTTTTTTTTGTTTTGTTTTGCGGGTTTATTTGGGCGGGGAGATTGTTTGTTTGTGTGGTGATTTTTTGTTGTTGATTTTTGGGGGTTTTGTAAGGAGGGAATTCCCTTGTGCTAAGTAGAAAGGCCATTTAAATACCGAAGAAGCTCTATTAGCAATATATCATTAAATAACACGTCCAGAGGACAAACAGTTGCTAGCTACTGAAAATCGGACCTTTGCTAATGATACACAGAAATGGCTGTGGCAGATTTTTTTGTAGTGAGGCTGACGAGCCCTTTTCCAGTACCTTGAGTCTCTAAAGTAAGCTTTCCACCAGAAGGTGGCATTGAATGGCCACAAATCTGTTCCCAGTGTCCTTAACTGCTGCCTGCCAGAGCCGAGCAGGGGAGGGTCCTGGGCACTTCACACAGCGTAAATCTGAAATTTAGGCTACCACTCACATAAACTCCCTGGAATTAGAGCGATGTAATCAATAATTCGTGTTACAGTAGAGAGAAAAACACTATTTCTTCTCTCCAGTCTCTTCCCCTTGTGCAACCAACCCATGGTAAATCTGCTCTGGCGTTTTTGAAGTTCACCAAAACCATAGGACTCAGAAATACCCAACACCCGTGTGTACAGTATGTGCAATACTCTCATGTGGAGCTGAGGAGAATTTCAGAGGAACGGGTTCCCAAGATCCTTCCCACTTTTCCCCATCATCTCCAATGATAAAGGTCCCACTAGAGAAACTAGGGGTGTGGCTGAATCCTCAGCTGGTTTCCAGCAATTCTGAAAGTCATGCTGCCACCTTGCCTCTCCTACAGCGTTTCTGTATAACTTCAGGGATGCATTTCTATCGATCATCCCAGCAGCAGCTTGCCAGGTTTTACTTTGGACAAAGTCCTCTCAGGAACTGGTGCACAGACAGAAGCCCTGCCCGAGTGCAAGGGAAAGCTGCCCAGTGCAACTGGCTGCACATCGAAAGCATCTCTCACATGGCTGTAGTCTCGGGGAAAAAAGTCCACACACGCATACCTGCACACTGACAGCAAAGAGAGGCTCAGAGCCCCGGCTTTCCTCCACGTGGTTCAGCGGAGCAGGAGCTCCATTCCCTCCCGCACTGCTCTAGATCTGCCCCGCTCCCCTCAGTGCCGGGGGGGGCACACCCTGGGGCCGGCACCGCTCCGGCTGCGCCACCTCCTGTCTGTCACGGCTGCAGGAGAGCTGTCCCGTGACACAGAAATAGTCGGGGTTCAGGGGATGCTGAGCATAGCCAGTAAATGTGCTGCTCCAGGGCAGCCCTCGCCCCTGCACGGCATGCAGAGTGAAGAGCAGGGCGAGGGAGCAGCCTGGGACACGCAGGGCACAGATCGCACGGCTCCGAGCTGCCCCTCGGCACAGCAAACAGCAGAGCAGGGACACGAGAGCCAGGGCCCTGCTCCCCTCGGTCTGCCACATCCCCTCATCAAGTTGCAGTCCTGCTATCTCTCTGAAGGAAAGGGCTTTGCTGTCACAGGGCCAGCTGTCAATCAATCACACTAATACCATGCAAACACATGGTGCTCTGCCAGGAACATTTGCTGTCTCAACACAGGCTCTGGTATACTGACAGAAAGAGCTTAGAAACAAATAAAAAAATGAACCTCTTTTTTTTTTTTTTTTTAACTAAGACAGTTCAACATGGCTGTTTCATTTACTCTTTTTAATGAGTTGATCATTACTCCTCTTCAGTGAAGCCTTGTCTTATTTATTCTAGTGGTATCCCCAGCCCATCAAAAAGAACACATTTGGGAGAATAAAATGCCATTTACTAAAACAGTACAACAGGAAAAACAAACAAACAAATTAAAAAAAAAAAAAAAAAAAAAAAAAAGCAGGCA
>VZUI01043862.1:0-21512 GCA_013401135.1 Cettia cetti | reverse complement strand
ATCCATCCATCCATCCATCCATCCATCCATCCATCCATCCATCCATCCATCCATCCATCCATCCATCCATCCATCCAGTCTCTAAGTATCTAAAAGGAGGGTGTCAAGAGAATGGATCCAGGCTCTTCCTAGTGGCGCTGAGCAATACATCAAGAGGCAATGGACACAGACTGATGCACAGGAAATTCCACCTGGGCATGAGGAAGAACTTCTTTACTCTGTGGGTGACTGAGCCCTGGAACAGACTGACCAGAGAGGGTGTGGATGCTCACTGGGGATGCTCAAGAACTGCGAGGTCACCATCCTGTGCCGTGTGCTCTGGGATGACCCTCTTGAGCAGGGAGGTTGGAGCAGATGACCGACTGTGGTCCCTTCCCTCCCGAGCCATCCTAGGGATCTGTGCTTCCATGGAGGGCAGCAGAGGAGCAGGACAATGAACCAGGGGAGTTTACCCACGTTTGTTGCTTCATCCTGACCGCAGCATCAAAGACCTCAGCGAGGAGGATGCAAACAGCCATAGCCAAGGGAAATCTGTAACTTAGAAAATATTTTGGTGCTCATTCCACTTCAAGAAACAGTTGAAGACCATCACAACAAAATAGGAATAGCATAATTGTAATGTGGCAATACGCAATATAGTAATATGGTAAAAGCTCATAGCATCTCTGACGTGGGAAGACAGCCAGGTTATAAAGCCAGTAAATATTTCCCTTGCCCGCCGCACGAAGCTCTGCGGTAACACCCGAGCCGCCCCTCACGGCGCGCCAGCTCGGCGATCGACTGCTCCTGCCGCGCCCGGCCCCGCCCGCCGGCGGGCGGGTGTCCGCGCGGAGCTCGATTGAGCAGCCTGTCCCTCAGCGCTGCCGACCCGCCGGTGCCGCAGAGGGGCCGGAGGCGGCCCCGGGCCCGCTCCCCATGCTCCGCTGGCTGATCGGCGGCGGCCGGGAGCCGCAGGGCTTGGCGGAGGTGAGGTTGCGGAGCATTAGGCTTGGGGCAGGTGGTGCCGTGAGGTCGGGGTGCATTGGGCCGTGGCTTTTCCCGCTGGGTCTGGGCCCTGGGGTGGGCCGCGCTCCGGGCCGGGTCTCGGCCTGAGAGGCAGTCGGACTCATCGAACGGGTTTATGGGCGTCCTCGAAGGGCAGGTGGGAAAACACGGAGGCGAACCAGGTCTGGGCACTTCAGTTCAAGGAGGACATTGAGGCGCTGGAGCGTGTCGAGAGAAGGGCAGCGGAGGTCGTGCAGCGTTTGGACCACAAGTCCTGTGTGAAGTATTTGAGGGAGCTCAAGTGGTTTTATCTTGGGGAAAAGGCACTCTCTCCAGCCACCTGAAAGGAGGCTGTAATCCCTGGGGGTTGGTCTGCCAGGCAGCGAGTGACAGGACGAGGACACAGTCTCAAGCTGCACCAGGGGAGATTCGTGCTGAGCATCACAAGTAATTTCTTCACAGAGAAAGAGTAATTAGACACTGGAATGGAGTGCTCAGGAAGGTAGTGGAATCACCATCCTTTGAGGTTTCAGGGCTGGACCTGGTACTCGGTGCCGTGGTC
The DNA here is from genome assembly GCA_013401135.1 of Cettia cetti. Lineage (NCBI taxonomy): Eukaryota > Metazoa > Chordata > Aves > Passeriformes > Sylviidae > Cettia > Cettia cetti. The sequence continues at coordinate 19,966 of VZUI01043862.1, read as the reverse complement.
CAGTTGACGAGGTGGTGTTTGTCATGGGTTGGATTTCAGGCGTCTTTCCTAACTTAATTGATTCTGAGAACAACAGAACGACCGAGCTAAGCTCCTGCTCGGTGGGAGTTTTGGTGTGTAGCTTACATGCAGTTCTTGCAAGTCCTGCCTTCAGCATTCTGAGGTCGATAATGTAAGTTATAGGCAGTAAGTTGTTATTTATGTGTCACAGTAGTTTGTAGCAGCTTTCCAGCCTTTCTTCGTTCCTTATCCATGAAATATGCTTTGTTAGGGAGTGCACTATGCACTGACATCCTTGCTGCTGCTCAGATTAAGAGTAATGTTACTGAATTAGAGGGAGAGATTTTTGGAATTTTCATGTCTCTAAGAGTCTGCTGAAGTTCTCAGCGTGGATTTGACAAGAGTTAATTAAAAGTATTGCTGCGCTCCATACACTTAGTGCTTTTGTAGTCTAGGGAGGTATGAGGAAATATTTTTCAGCTGCTGGTCCTGAGCAAGTTATGCCAATATCATGGTTGACTTCAAAGGTCAGTACTTAATTTGGGTCTGCATCAGGTTGGAATGATGATGTGTGGGAATACCTCTGACTTTTGTCATCAGTCAGAATGCCAGTTGGATTGCAGTCGTATTTGCAGGTTTGTGTGCAGTTGTTTTTAGGAGGATAGGAAATATGATTTCAGTTTTCTAAGATGCACTAGAGAACTGCATTGTTGTGTGTCCTTCTCCAAAGTTTAGACTCTGGCTTTGGTTTATATACTGTGATTTAATAAAGCATAAACATCAGTCAAGATGTGGCCCGCTTCTTCCATTCTGCCATTCATGCCTTGGTTAAATCCAATCCACGGGACTTTTGTTCTCACAGAGTTGTGGAATGATAGTAGTAATTTTGCATCTCAGTGGAAAATCTGAGTGTTAGTCCCTAGACTTTTTCCCCCCTGCATGATGTAATATTGTTTCATCTAATAATCTTCATCACCATTAGTTCTTAATAGGTAAGAAAGCCCACAGCAGTGTGTGGGCTGTGGACTTACAGTGTTTGTTTCCTGTGCTGTGAGTTCAGACAGATGTGTTAGAGTGGCACTGGGTGAACAGAAGAAGCTTCTGGCAAAGCTGTCCTAAGTTTGTGAAATAGAAAATTCTCCTTACCCATTTATTTATTTATTTATTTATTTAAACTGGAATGGGAAGTAATTTAGACTTACCCTCCTGAATCTCTTCAGTTGGTGGCCAGCTGTGGTGTTCATCTTAGGCAGGGTGGCTCTGGTAGTGGGAGCATCATGATCCACAGGAGCTAATCTCTCATGCTCCATCATCCATAAATCAGTATTCCTGTGTACTCTTGTATTCATGTTTTTCATTAATTGCTTTTGAAAATCACACTTTTTAAATGGTTCACATCATGGGCATTATAGGAAGCTTTGAGGTTGAGATGAACATTTTGTTTGTTTGGTTTTTTTTTTTTCTGATTACTGTAGTGTTGCTTACAGGTCATGCATAAAAATATGCATCTTGGGAATAGATTCCATTAACATCAGCATCCAGCTTTTACCTCCAAAACCTGTTGTTGCTACAGGAGAGTCCAATTAGTAGTTTGTATTAAAAAATAGATTTCTTCAGAGAGAGAAGGGTCATATAACCCAACACTCGGGTAAATATTAATGAAGATCTGAAGAGAGCATAACTTGTATGTGTATATTTCTGAGGAAAAAGATGTTATTTTGTTCTCATCTATAAGTACCTTATCGGCACTGTACCTTTCAGTATTTACAGGCATTGTTAGGATTAAGATTAGACAGGTTGTTCAAAAGAAATAGCATGTTTTGTATTGAATAGGAAGTGACATCAGACTGTAGAATTGCGGTGTTAATGATACAAATTCTGAGTTTTTCAGAACGGCTATAAAATTGCTTTCTGAATGTATGCTTTCCGACTGCAGTATTGCTAATATAGTGAGATTTCCTTAGGATTTTTAGAACTCTTATTTTTTTAAGGAATATTTTGATCAGCTTTTGGTGGGTGAGCTCCAAGTTTTTTAATTTGTTATAGCCACGCAGATTCTTCTTGCGTTATTTTAAAGGGGAACTGCTATTCTCATGTGATTGCATAAAATGAGGAACAGTTTCTTCATGAAATGCATCAGATGGTACAAAACCAAATAAAATCACAAGAGCTTCATTTAAAAATTAAGAACTCTTCATTTTTAAAATAACCACAGGCTTCATTCCATCTATATTCAGTAACTATGTCATTCTTAGTTTCTGAAGAATATTATCATAGCACAAATATCAAAGTAATAGAAAATAATTTATTAATCCTGAAAGAAAAAGTTCAAGTTTCTGAGGATAAGAGGATAAGATGTCTTTCATGTGGTATTACCTGTCATGTGTGCTGGATGTTGTGCAGTGTTCCATAGTTGCTGCTTTTACAATGTACATTCTGTTGAAGTTCTCAAAGAAAGGACAGTCTTGGAAATAGTGTGTAAAATAAATCCAGAGTGGAGTGAGTGCTGTCACTGAGTAACTACTGAGCTGTTTAGATTAAAAACAAACAAACAAACAACTACAAAAGTCTGACAACAAGTTGTTCCAGAATGTTTAAGGACTTAAATACAAAAAAAATGTTTTGAAATAAAATGGTGATTGAGATTTTCAGAACTATTTTGCCTTGCAAATGTAGTTCTATGCAATATTTTATTGACCCTGCCTAGGGATCAGCTTGCTCCAAGTGATTGATTGTTCTTTTAATTAATAGTCTAGTTGGGGGTAATTGCAGATGCTGTTCTGTAAAATGATTAATCATTCTCCATGTTTTTTTAAGCAGTTTGCTTTGGTATTTCGTGAATAGAGTACCAATGGGTGATTTATATATTATGGAACAGAACAGCATTTGTTTTTATTTATTTAAAATATGTTGTCTTTATATAGGATTTTAAAACTGAGCAGTAGATGAAAGATATGAGAGGTTCACAGCCATCTCATAAGAGGTGTAATTTAATGAAAAACTGAATGTATGGTGAATTGAGTCATGAAGCTGGCTTCACATGACAGCTTATAACTGAGCTGGGTTTTCATCTCGCTGTATCAGCCATTAAATTGGTACAAAATGTTTTCATTTAACAGAAAATGCTATATCGTAATTTAAAATACATGCTATAGAAAGCTATTATTGATGTGAAATAACAGGAAATTATATTTTATAATAATCTTTATTAAGGAAAAATGGTATTTCAGAAACTTCCCACGTGAGTCTGTATGTAGATTGTTAGACATTACAAAGACCTGATGTAAATAATTATGTTAATAGAAAATAAATTTACTTCCTTTTTTATGAATTTTAGAAATCCTCTGTACAGACAATTGGTGAAGAACAAATACAGAATCCTTACACGGAGCTCCTTGTGTTGAAAGGCCATCAAGATATAGTACGATTTCTAGTGCAAATAGATGATTGCAGGTATGAAATGTCATTTCAAATTGTTCCACAGTGTCCTTGGCAACATGTTTGTAAAAGTGTAGTAACATTTTAATTTTGTCTCTTTACTTTTGAGGGGTGAAGGCAGGAAAAACTGAAGTCTAAGGCAAAGGCTGAATACTCCCTTTTCTTGTTACTGTATCTTTTGGCTTCTCTTGTAAGTCAGACTTTAATGAGAAGATAATGGTGATAATGTCATGTTTCTCAGCACAGATGGATGTGTTTGTAAGAACTGGCTCTAGCTAATTCAGCTGCTCTTTTTTCAGTCTGTTCCTGGTCTGACTGTTCCCTCTGTACATGCATAGATTTTCACAGTATGCAGTACTGTCTGCTGCTGTTCTGACAGGATCCATGTGTTCTATGCTTCTGAATTGAGGATAGCTGTTGTTTTACCTTCTGGTTCTACAAAAGAATGTAATAGACTCCTACAGATGTGCTGTAGCAATTGGACATGCCACCTACAATAATAATGAGTGTTCTTTTCATTTCTTTCTGTTCTTTTGTTGTACTTTATTTTGATGCTATAGTGCTAAATTCACTTGAGCTTTGGTTAATGGAATTTTTTTAACTTTTAAAGTTTTAAAATTTTTAGCTACTTTATTCTGAATGACTACTTAGCGTAAGTCATCATATGCCTAACCTCTGCATTTCATGTCTCTTCCAGTTTGATCTGGAACTTGCTATACTTCTTTGAAATCTGATAGTTCCTTTGGGTCTCTCCTTCAGGTTTCAGCTATATGCACCTTTCTGTATATTTCCTGCCAAACTCTGTCTGTAACTTCTGAAGACTGAATTAGCTATGTTCTGAGGACAGGGTTATCCAAAAACTGGAAAAATGGTTAAGAAGATGAAGTAATTGTACTTACCTTTGTCACTGAGGAAGTGTGACTGAGAGAATGAATTATGATAGTTGTACATTACAGCCTAGTTTCTATTCCAGTTTTCTCTAAATTAGCCTTGCATGTTCTTTAATTTAACATAATTCTACAAGAGAAGAAATAATTTTCTGCCTTAAAAGTAAGGTTGTGAATTCTTTATTTGGTCATAAAATGTAGTGACTCTTGACTGATGTGGAGAATTAAATATAAAACGTTTAGTGACTAAGAGCATAAGGAATAGGCAAGAGTAGCTCTGTTAAGGAGCTGTAGTAATTTATATATTTTGTGGATTAGACACAGAATGGAAATTCTAATATATTCATCAATACACTGCATGAAGTTAACATGGGTAAGAGTTTGTTTTATATCCTTGGAGTGTGCAGCAGGTGTTACATGAAGGAAGGTTCTCTGCCTCCTCATGCACATTGATTGGAAGACACCATGCTAGTGGTCTCTTCTAGTTCACAAATGTCCACAGAATCTTATTTTCTAATATTGCATATATCTATATATGCACATAAATGAAATTTCACAGAAGACTCCATGGAGAGTTTTTAGCTTGCCAGTTTTTGTTTTTAATGTAATAAATATGTATATATCAGGAAACTTACATGTATTATCATAACATTTATTTTTCTGTGTAGTAGTCCACCAGAAGATTCATATTAAAATGGAAGAATTGGTGTGGTTGTTTTCAGTCCTTTTTTCCCCAGACAAGTTATTAAAATAAATGTCAATCAAAGCATGTTTTTCTCAAATGTATAGTGAATATGTGTAATTCATCTTTGAAGAAAAGCCACAGTATTCTTAGCTTGCACATGCTGTCTTATACAAAGAAGTCTTTAACCATTTTGGGCTTTCTTATTTTGTAGCAGGTAAATTACTAAAGCTACAATAATGGTAATCATTGCAAAACTAATGCCTTCGTGGTGACATTTAAGATAGGCTATGAAATAGCATATAGATAACAAGTAAATTGTGTATCTGGTTAGTGTTTGAGACTTTGAGGAGTTTAATAGAGTTGTTTCAGTTGTTACTGGACAGTAATTCTAAATTTTTATTTATCAAGAATATGTTGTTTTCTATATTGTTAAACACATGGTAATATTTTTCACTTGATTCTTTTCAGTAAGATGAGTATTGTTACTCAGCTTCTGAAATGTTTTTATTTCGTTTCTCCAGCTATTCCATTGTGTGCTTTTTGTCAGCTATTGTAAGCCAAGTTTCACGCTTCAGGTCTTTAGATAATATCATCTTAGTGAGAATTTTACAGAAGGATTTTCTTGTTTTCTCAGTGGCTCAGCTAAAACCAGTGAGTGGAAAATTTTCTCAGATTGGTTTTTGAAGATACTAAATAAATCCTCTATGAATGTAACAGAAAGCTGGTTGGTTTTTTGGTTTTTTTTTTTTGTTTTTTTTTCTTCTGTGCTCTTGTACTTTTTGAACATGAAGTAAGGTTCATATTGGTTGGAAGATCACTAAAGAAGGCTAAGCCTCAGCAAGAGTCTTCCAAAAACTGGACGGAGATAAAATTGCAAGTAATACTCTAGCATTTGACACATTAAATTAAACAGAGTTCATAACACATTTTAAGAATGGGTTTTTTTGTTGATCATTTGCCCATTCCTTGCTCCTTCAGGAAACAGACAAGGTTATAGATGATGGTGATCATGGCTGGAAAAGACTGAAGTGACCCATGAGGACCTTCTTTTTATAACACTATTGGAATTCTTAAGTCTTGTTCTTGTGTTAAGTGTATGTTGATAATTACCTATTTAAAGCTACCATTTTCTGGGAATTGGATTTGTAGAGAATTCTCAAAGCTTGATAGAAGTCTCATATAGTATGTATCTATGCAAACTTTGAGGTGAGAAATGCTGACTTAGAAATGCCATGGCATAGGATGGGCATTGTTGAGAGAGAAGTGGAACTAGAAACAAGTTTCAAAGGATGGCCTTGCAAGTAAGGCTGGATGCTTTGGAGAAATAGAACCATGAAAGGTGCATTGTAGTAGGATCCACAAGGGGTAATTTTAGATGATTGGCTTTAAGGCATCAACAACATTGTGTGGCAAAAGCTGATAGGCCAAGAAACACTTATAATGTGTTGTAATTAGGAAATGGTTTGGCTTCTGATAGTGATGGCTTGAATTATAACATCTGTACTGTCTCACCCTTCACATGAAACTGAAAATGGAATAAAAGTTTTTAAAATGCCTCTCAGTTCTTCCATCTCTAAGTCAGAAAAAAGCATAAACTGATAGTATTTCAGTTTAGAGACTGTAATTAGGGTTTACAAATACATGCTTATTCTTTAAAGACAGAATCTGATATATCTTGTAAGCATTTTTTCTTCCATAAATATTTACTGCTTTTCCATTACATTGTGCTATAATGAGGTTTTCAGTTTGTTATAGTTTTTTGTGTTGTTTGGTTTTTTTTCCAGGTTTGCGTCTGCAGGAGATGATGGAATCATATTTCTGTGGAATGCTCAGGTTAGCTGTCTTTTTTAAGGGTGGCTTGTGTGCTCTGGAGAGGGTAGAAGTTGTAGAGAAGGGATAGAAATGTCTAGAGCAAAAGAGCAGAATAAGTAAGAATTACTGCTGAGCTGCTGTTTGAAAATGTAAAAGTGGAGGGAGTTTGTTAAGTTTAAGTTTACAAAAAAGAACTAGGAAAGTAGAAGTTGGGTGAACCCAAGGGAAGGGTAAGTTTTGAAAGTTGGAATGTTTTGGGACGACATAGTGATTTTAGAGAAATCATGGTGTTAAAAGCAGAAGTGTGTATGAAGTTGTGGTTTTAATTACTCTTTAAAAGTGTGTTCTGTGTTTGCTGTAAATGCTGAAATGCTCACTAGTAACTCAACAAATATGTTGCAAGATCCCAAACCTACTAGGATTTTTATATACACCTAAGATTTAAGTACATTTCAATTGCTCTACTAGTAATACCTCTTTAGTATAACTGATTAATGGAGACCTATCACAAAATTGTATTGGAAAGATACCAAAGTCAGTAAAAATTAAACATTTCATGTCATGCAGGAACAGGCCTTTAATTGCTTGCTGTGATAAAAACCTTAGAACTTTTGAAAACCTTACTAAGATGTTAGTTTTATCATACAAAATAATGGTCTGTAAGTGTGACACCTGCTGTTTTGCTATTCTACTCTCATTGACAGAACTGTAGAGAACTGATGAGCATAAGACCTAGGTTAAGGAAGTCTTGTATATGAGTTATATTGTCAGACTTTAAATTCTCTTCAAAATCTTCTGAAAAATTTATGTGACATTTATGATGGTGTGATTTTAAAATACAGAAGGAGGGACTTGAAACTTTTCTTTTGGGCAGTTTCCGTTAGTGCTTTACTGGTTTTGAAGGCCTTTTTAAATTTCATAATTACAAAGTAAAGGGATTTGAATATTAAACCCCATGTGTTTGAATATATATGCCCAGTGTTCTGAGAAGTTTGTGAACATAAAATTCATTTGGATAGCCAGCTTTATGAACTGAGTTCAATTTTCTACTTCTGTAAGACTTCTATTGTGTTTTTTAAGGCAAATCTTTGTACTTTTAATTTAAAACATTATTCCACATGTGTCACGAACTTTGCAGTTAGAATAATCCTGTGTTTCAGCTGCATGTTTAGAATGCCAGTTTGCTTCTGCATGTTTGTTGGTAGGGTTTTGCCACTTAACTAAAATGTTATTAAAGTAGCTGTAGCTGTCTACAGCACCAGCTTGAATCTATGGATAATGTGCATACTCAATAAATCTGGCAGGAGGTTGACCATAAATATAGGTCAGGCTTTTCCAGTAATTAAAAATTTAAAAAAATACATTTTCAAGTAAGGGTTTGTCAACAAATCTGAATTGCTGGAGTATTTATTAAGAATGGCAAATAGGCAATATTTGCCTTAAAATTAAATGAGTTTAACACAGAATTTTGTTTTTAAGGGCTTTTAGTGTTTTTTTTACTCAGAGAGTAATTGCATTATGTACTACTTCTTCAAACTTAACTTATGGTATGTTATTTAATTTAAGGTCTTGAACAGCACTGAAGGTTGTAACTAGCAAATCCTTAAATTACTTCAGGGAGGGAGATTTTAGACTCACAGAAATTCTTGCTTTAAAAAGTCATTTAATACCTATATTTTGTGCTACAGTAGGCATTTTAAACTTACTTTTCTATGTTTTTGTTTTTCAGACTGGAGAAAAACTGTATGAACTTCATGGGCACACACACAAAATTACCGCTATAGCACCATTTTCTTCATCAGATGTTACTGAAGAAAAAACTGATTTGATTATAACAGCATCAGCTGATAGAACAGTTATTGTATCCTTTGATCTGGAGAGAATTTAAAATTCTATGGGCTTTTGTGGTTTTTACTTTTAAAGATAACACTGACACAGGTTGCAGCCCATCTCAAAACTTATTGGCTACCAATACCCACTAGGTGTATTGGATTAACAATAACACTAGTTATTGTTCACGTGTAGATACAATCCTTGCCACAAAAATGAATCCATAACAGATCTTTATGAATATATCATTTAGGCCAAATGTTAAAAAGACTGTCAGGGCTTAGGAGACTGAGTCTTTCCTGATCTGTCATTTAGTTACTGACACAGCATATACATTTATGATACATAGAAACCTTTCAGTTTCCTTAATGAATAAAGACAGGTTTGGGACTGCGCTAGCGGCAGACAGGTTCAGAAAGTGTCATGTTTCCATTCTACTGTAAAGGTACTGAGGAAATCCTATGAACGTCTGTCGTTTTGTTTTATGCATTAGGCTGTTACGTCTGGCTCATGGGCCATGTGTGCAGGTGTGTTAGAATGAACACCATTGCTTTGTTTAAGAACAGGTACATAATGACTGGCTGAGAAGTGGGCACAATTCTTAATTTGGTTTTGGAACTCTTAATACCTCAATTTTCTTTTTGAAAGGATGTAGAAAAAGGTAATGCTGTGACTTGGTTTTATTACTGTTTTAGAAAAGGCAACCTGCAACACTTGAAATTTTTGCACTGTTGATGAAAAATTTAGCATAATGGTGTGTAATTAAATAGGTATTTCTCAGAGACCTGGATACTGTATTTCATGGTACTTACAGATTTATCTAACTAAAGCTCATGATCATTTCACTGAGAAATTCCCTGAAGAACTTTTGCAGGAGACATATATCTGATTTTTGTTCCGCAGTGTTTGACAGTTCTTCAAAGACTGAATGTATGGTTGTCTGGAGGGAGTGATCTATGTGTTTGGAACCGAAAATTGGATCTCTTGTGTAAGACCAGTCATCTTACTGATGCAGGTAAAGATGGAAATGACTCATTACAGCTGTTAAAGTGCAAGTAAAATGGATCTGTATAATGATGCAAAACCAACTTCGCAAATTCATTTTAATTCTAATGATAACATTATATATTAGAGTCACTTTTTTTATTTTTTTAAATGTCAGATTTAATAGTTTCTGAACTAAGATCACTTTTAATGTTCTGTGCTGTGTGAATTTTAGAATATCTCAGTAACTGTACATTATTTTGGACTACAGGACTAGAGTTCAGATGCTGATTTATGTGTTTGCTGTGGCATGTACCAGATCCTTTGACTGGCTTTTTGTGTGATTGAATGGGAGTTTTATTGTATTTCTAAATGAAGCTTTGTAATAGTGGAGCACAAAAGATTACATTTCATTGTTAAGAATCAGTACTTCTGATGTAGAAAATGCATGTTTTGATAGGAATATAATAAGCTTAATCAGAAATCAATGTCAGTCATGCTTTTCTGTTAATAAACTTCTTTATTATCTATCCATGTGAAGAAGATTGTTGCATGTTATTGCTGTACTTTATCAAGCATCTTTACCAAGATGTGTACAAAGCTGTGAATCACTTTCAAAGGTGGAAATAATGTTGGCCTTATTTTTGTCATAGAATAGACAAATAGTGGTAGGCAAAGCCTTCTGAATTCTTGATGATATTAATACTTCTTTTGGTTCAGTAGGAAATATGCTAAATACCAGTTGGACTGTGGTGCTTAGCATGACGTGCTATTGAAACTTAGGTATGAGGAGTCAATGGAATGTGTGGCATGGGCCCTCTCTTCTGTCCTAATCTCTGACTTGTTTTGTGGGCAAAGAGATTGCTTATCCCTTGGGTATTTTCCTCTAATGGTGCTTCAGCACAGGGTGGGGCAATGAAGACAGATGAACTGTCTAAAGAATATGCTTTATTCTTCATCTTGCTCTGTACATTATTTTAGAATTGTGCATACTTGAGGTAGTATCAGTATCTAATAATTTTGGTACTGCCTGTATTTAGAGTTGCAATAACTGTCATGGTGTTTTTAATACTGTCCAGCATTGGGACATAAATATCTCCATTGTATTTAAAATAAAAAGGTAATTTACTTTCAGCTTCACCACAAGTTTGATGTTCAGAATTCTGCTTGATTCAGGATTAAAACTCCTGACCTTACCTCTGTTTGAGATAACCTGTTCATTTCTGATGCCAACTTTCTCTTCAGGCAGTATACTTGTGCTTTGATAAGTGGAAAGAAGATTGTTAAGAACTTTATTAATTAGGAATTATCAGTTTGTTGTGTTTTCTTGTGGTCAATTAATATCCATTTCTCCCTTATTTCCCCCCTTTTTTTCCCCAAAGGCATCAGTGCTTTGGTTGAATTGCCAAAAAATTGTGTTGCAGCAGCAGTTGGCAAAGAGCTAAGTGAGTATCTTGCATTTTCCAGTGTTCATGCTCCTCCATATCTGCTACTTATCAGAGATATGTGTGAAGAGCACTCTGTTGGAATTGTATAGGAAAAGTAAATGATTTAGAGTGTGGTCAGCAACATTTTTTCTTTTACCATTGACATAGAGGAGACAATACTAATCTTATTCAAGAATTTTTTAGAGATATGCATGACATGCAAAACAAAACTTTTCTATATTTAGAATCATAGAATCATAAAGATTGGAAAAGACCTCCAGGATCATCGAGTTTAGGCTTTGACCAATCACCACTGTGCCAACTAGACCATAGAACTAAGTACCATGTCCAATCATTTATTGAACACCTTTAGGGATGCTAACTTCTCCACATCCCCGGGCAGCCCATTCCAAAGCCTAGCTACCTTTTCAGTGAAGAAATTCTCCCTGATGTCCAGAACAGCCTTGGAACAGCTTGAGGCCACTTCCTTTTCTCCTCTGGCTTGTGGCCTGTGAGAAGAGGCCAGTGCCTACTTTGCCACGGCGTCCTCTCGGGTAGTTGTAGGAAATGATAAGGTCTCCCTGTACTCCATGCTAAACAACCCAAGCTCTTTGCTCGTAAGACTTGTGCTCCAGACCCTTCACCAACTTCTGGTGTTCTTTGGACACACTCCAGCACCTCAATATTTTTCTTGTCATGAGAGACCCAGAACTGAACACAAAACTTGAGGTGTGGCCTCAAGTGGCTGTTGTGGCCTCACGGGTGTGGAGTACAGGGGGACAGTCCCTGCTCTGGTCCTGCTGGCCACACTATTGCTGATACAGGCCAGCATGCCACTGGCCGCCGTGGCCACCTGGGCTCCCCCTGGCTCATGTTGGTTAAGCAGGACCTGTCTTTCTTAAACCCATGCTGCCTGGGCCTGATTGCGTGGTTGTCCTGTGTGCACTGTGTGATCACACTCAGGATAATTTGTTTCATCACTTTTCCTGGCACTGGGATTAGGCTGACAGGCCTGTAGTTCCCTCTCTACTTCCTACAACCAGTCGTGTAGATGGGCATCACATTGGCCAACTTCTATTTGACTGGGACCTCCCTGGTTTATGAGGACCAATGATAAATGACAGAGATTGCCTAGGTGAGCTCCTCTGTTGGCTCCCTCAGTGTTAGTGCCACCTCTCCAGGTCTGATTTTGGCAATTTATATTTTTTCTTCTGGAGAAGGTCTGGAACTTCTTACCTGAACTGTCAAGATACTCAGATTCTCTAGAGCCTCCTTGTCCCAGGATCCAAAGTATGAAGTATTGCTGATATCTTACTATCCAAAGCTAAAATGAGTAGCTTTTGTAGTACCCTTGAGATAGAAAAGAAATTCCAAGACTGATTGAAATAGAGCCTTAATTTCTGACAATATTGATTTTCTTACTAAAGGATATTGCATTATTTTTGAATATTATTGTTTCAGATAGATGAGTCCTCAAGAAACATGTTTCACTTTTAGTAACTTATCCATAAAGGTGTCGGATGTTTTTATTTCTGGTGTTGACCAATTCTCAGAGTTGCTAGGCTGAATCCTACATTTGCTGTGGTTAAGAGGCCTTAGTGGTAACACTGAAATAACTGCTTCCTGTTTTTTGATGTTACGAGTTATCATAAGAGGCTCTTATATGATCTCACTTACTATGTTTGAATCTCTGAAAGTGTTGTTTTATGTAAGCATAACTCCATCTTATTCCAAATGAAAAAGCTTGTTTAGACAATTTTTCTATCTTTGAAGTAATTTTTAGGTTGAGTGTTTCTAACAATGGGTCTGAAGGTTGGAATATCCTTGAAGTAAAGCGCCTTGTTGACCATCAGGATAACATTTCATCATTAGTCAGTGTCAATGGTAAGAGTAATTTTATAATGTTTCTGGTTTTGTTAGGTACCAGTGGGATATTTCACTTGTGGAGTATTGGTGTACCCAATACCTCTGAGGGTGTCCAGAACCTCACAGAATAGCAAGATGGCATGGTTGAGTATGTTCTTGAAAAAGCAAAAAGGTTTTAATAAAGGAAGAAAATAATACAAAGAACAAAGCCGAGCACAGTATAGGACAGGTCCCATACACCTGCTAAAACACCCCGAGAATGCCTCAAGCACCTTTGTTCTCTCTTTTATCTACATAACAATCGAGGAGGGTTCTACTGGCAAACTGCCACTAGAAACAGCTACAGGTTCTGAAGAACAGCTAGAAGGTCCAGCAGGTGCTTCTGCCCTGACACCGAGCCAATTGTCATGGGAAGAGCATGGAAAGTCCTAGTTAAACTTCCTAAAGTGTCTAGAGGTAAACTGAAACATCTTTCCTTATACAGAAATGCCCACTTGGGTCTGGGGGGTGTATTCCTAAAATGGAGTTTTAATTTGAACCAAAATTTAACTGGAGTGAAACTTATTAACTAGTGGATGTACCATTTTATGTAGCAGCAAAGGTAGTGATATGACAAAATATAATTCCTTTTTTTATGGATTAACAATGAAATGAAACCAGGCAAGTTGTAATGTAGAAGAGTTAATGTCATTGATGGGAATGGAGCTCTTGTCCTTCTGCTGGGAAGGTTAAAAATGCTACTTTTCTTGTTTTGTCCCTTCTTATTCTTAAAATGCAATGCGCATGTCCCTTACAGTTGAAGTCTTAAGGTAACTGAAGGTACTGAGTGTGCAGATGTGAGCCTGCATATAAATCCATTATAGAGGGGGTCTGGGAGCTGATATGATCTGTGCTGCTCATTAGGGTAATACTGAACTAATACCTGAAACTCTGTCTACTCTGCTGCAAGTATCAACCCCTTCTACTCTTTTCTTCCTTGTCTTTTTTTTTCCTATGGAGCACCCCCACAGACCAGGAAAAGGTATTACTGGTGGAATAGAGAGTATTTTTCCTTGGGTATATCTGTGTCGGCCTGGTTGGCTGTGTTACAGAGGTACAAGAGGCTGGAAAAAAGAGAACTTGGATTCTCTGGTACATAATTCTGAGTTTTACTGTTGCCATTATTTCCTCCTTTTTGATTATGAAAGGCAAGGAGTGTTTGGCTTAAAAAGAGAAGATGCTACCTGCGTTAAATACTGCTGTAGAAGTTCTTTTCCATGTGTGATAAACAAGTCAATGAGCAGCTACTTTAATATTGCCATTAACTCATTCATCTAATTTGTGATTATTATTTCTGTTTATGGCAAAGACATACTTTGTTGTGTCTGGGGAATGTCTATATACCTGCTTCTCCAAGGAATAGAAGGGCTTTCTATGTAGAAATGAGGTTCAAATATTTGTACAGACTTCTGGTGGTGTTCCTTGCCTTTGCAACTCTGTATTGTGCACTTTGGCCAGTGGATGTTCTTCTTATTTCTAATTTTCAAGAGAGCTCATCTGAGCTATTCTGGGTAATTAGATGAGTATTTACTCAAAGAGAGAGGTTTTTGTCCAGTCAGTTATGTACTGCTCATTCTACATAGCTTTACACATAAATGGGCTGTCTTCACTTTCTAGGGATGTAACTTTGTATGGTATTTATTTTTTAATATTGTGTGATTTCTGTGTGTGTTTTTTTTCCTCTTCAGATTTGACTTTTGTGACAGGTTCTCATATAGGGGAGTTGATAGTTTGGGATGCACTTGACTGGACCAAGCAGGCATCTGAGTGCAACTTCTGGGACTCTTCTGTTCATCCAGATGTACAGCCAGAAATAAAGTTATCCCAAAGCCCACATGAAACTTCAGTTCAACACTTAACATCTGACGAGGAGGTAAAAAGCTTCAGAGTAAATTACTTTAAGTAAGCTAGGATGATCTTAACAAAGAAGACCAAGTGGTTTCTATTTTCAGTTTCCATGTTTTAATATGAGAGCCTTCTTTTAAATGTGCACACCTATTTTATATGGTCAACAGTTTTTATATAAAATATTGGCTGTTGACCTACATGAAGGGTTTAATATGTTGATGGTATGGAAACTAACGTAATGGACTGTCACAACAGCATTTCTTTTTGACCAGCGAAGATTTATGACTTGTTTACGATACCATTAGAGAAAAATAAATACGAGTGTGTTTTGATGTCGTGCTTCTTTTGTATTCCAGCTTTGGGAAATTCAGTTTTCCCAATAATGCACCTGTTTGAGCAGTTATAGCTGAGGTTACTATGAGAATACTATAGGGTACTATTTAAGAGCAGGTGTATGTCTATGCTTAATAGTAAATCAGTATTGCTCTTTTTGTTTAGGTGGACTATACAGAATTGTATACTCAAATATGTTTCCAAGATCCTGTCTACTATGGTCATGCTTTAGAGATAAGTTCTTTGTCAGAATACTCAGTTAGAACTCAGTTATTGTACAGAAAACACTAAAAATACTCAGGTTGATATTTAATTTTGTGAAATGTTACCAACTCTGAATGGCAAAATAAAAGATCTTTCGTTTTTGGGGTACAGTGGGATTTCGTTATTTGAGGCATGTAGATCAGTTACTGGGAATGTTTAAGGAAGAGATTCTTGGAAATGGATTTAAATATGCTGTAACTAAGTAAGCTGTAACAAAGTAAAAGCTGTGGAAAAGCCTGAGTATAGGGTAAGGACCAAATATTCGCCTTATGCATTTGTCTCTTTCTGAATAGAACTTTCTAAAACCCTGGAGAGAGAATACTGTGGAATGTGAGGGGCTAAGTCTCTAAAGGTGGGATTTCCAGTGGCTTTGTTGTCAGTGCTTATTTCTACAATGAGCCAGAAATGAATTTTGTTTAGGATAAGTTCTGTAATTTGCTTCAAAACACTTCAGTTCCATGCTTGAAAACTACATATGATGTGTTTTAAGCGAGTAGCAAAGAGTTTGGGGAGGTCAGAAGTTGTCAAAACCTTCAGTGTGGAATCTGAGGATGCTGAAGGCTTTCTTCTAGTCATGGAACTGAACTAAATAAATTGCTGTGTTTTGTTTTTTTTTTAATTGTGAGACTTTTGAATGATGGGAAGAAAAGCTGGTTCTAGTGTTACATACCAATATAGAAGTTGCTTTTAAGGTAGTGTTGTCTGCATTGTAAAGCTCTTTAAAAAGTAGTGCAGAAATGTATTTGTATAATATCTTATTTTGTTGCCTGTTGCCTCAAAGCAGAACACTGTTCCTCATGTTTAAAAACAAAAATTGTAAATATATGTTTTCGCTATTTTCCAGACTTGGTAGTTAGGTAGTTGGAGAAGATACACTTGTCTAGTTTGACACTGAGCTTGTAGGCAAAACATGATTCAGAAGCAAACAGGATGGTAAAGGTTTTCAAAACTAGGAAGGTGCTAAGGAGTGCATCCACTGTCCTGGTATATGTGTGTTTAGCTTGCCAGTAATAGAGGTGTACCATTTATGCTTCATATTTTCCTGGATTTTGGGACTGCCAGGATTTTGTCAGGGCTTGTGAAAAAGAAGAGTGCTCCATGATGAGCATCTTTTGCGAAGCTGTAAGACTGCATGACTCAAGGTGTAAGGCCATTGAATTTGAAAGGCCATTGAATTTGAACTTTATGCAAAACTAGGATAATGGGCTCAGTGGTTTGGTTTTTTTGTCTTGATTTGGTAATGGTGCTGTCAGAAATCTGTTTAGTTTCAGAGCTCTCACAACAGACACACATTAGGGGGAAAAAAAGAATATAAAACTGGACAAAGAGTTTTGAACAATGTCAAAACATTGTTGAATATATATAGGAAATTTTAGTGGACCCTAGGTTACAAGTTGTACAAAATGTTGACAGGCATGCAGTGTGAATTGTATATGAGATGTTAATGTTTGGGTTGTGTAAATGGAAGCAGGCTGTTAAGGAAAATGTTCCAGCATACTGTCATCTAAACAAGGTATGTTCAAAACTGCAAATAGGTACTGAATGGAAACATTTTTCACTCCTCTGGTACTGAATATTAATCATGTGTACGTACACAGGATTGTACACTTGTCCTCTTTAAGTTCATCACAAGCCCTGAAGCAGTCCAGGTCCAAGATTGGTAAACCATTTCTGGTGTCTTAGGGTTGTGATGGTTATGAGGTGGAATGCCTGCTGTCTTCTGAAGAACAACATTGAATGCAAAACGCAGTATTGTATAATGCTTTACTATGAGAGAGTCCCTTTTCTGTATTCAGTAGAGCCCAAATGCTTGAGCAAGGCCTCTTTATGCATCTCTTTGTCTTCAGTGAAAATTTAAAAAAAAATCAAAAATGCCAAACAGTTTCCTGTACTCTCAGTCTTTCTTGGTACGAGTTTTTCAGAACATGGAACATTATTTAGTTATAAACAAACTTAAGTAAGAATATAAGCATTTAATTATAGAAGGGTGTTGACTTGTTGCTATCCTTAGTTTCTGCTTGGACTGTGAGGTATAGGATAAAAATATAGACATTAAATTACTGTTAGAATATAGGATTATATCCCACTTTTACTTTAAAAAATCCATCTCTTTTTATAACTTGCTAATTTCATATGTTTGGGATAAAGCAGTAACATGAGGACAGAAACAAGCTAGGTCATAATATTGCTGGAAAACCATTATATGCAAGGTGATCCTTCAGTATCTGTTTCTGTAAGCTGTTCTATTGAATTTTCTTTCCAGTGTGTGTTTGCTGCTGTTGGGAAAGGCATATATGTATATAATCTTCAAATGAAGCGTGTGATTGCCTGCCAGAGGACTGCTCACGACTCCTCTGTGCTGCACATTGAGAAGCTTCCAAACAGGTACAAAACATAGTATATTTTGTTAATGCAATAGAGAAAAGCAAAACTTGGAAGGGTGACTAGAGCCAGACTTCAAAGTTACATTGGATTTCCAGGGCAGGGACTTGATCTTCAGTTTGAGCTGCTTTTATTAGGTAGAATTTGTTGATCTGATTTTGGAAAATTTGTCATTGTAGTTCAGTGGGAAAACCTGTATTCCAGTATGAGTGGTACACAGGCTGAAAATATCTCAGCTCTTCTCAAAATCAGATTTGATTAAGCACTTTTGTCTGTATTGTGAAAATACAGCTTAATGGCATTTTACTTCTAGAAAGCAAAGGCATATAGCATATTCAGAATATAGTTTTCACTAAATATTTTGCAACAGTTGAAATGTTTTTTTAAAAATTAATAACTTGCAGTTTTTGTTTGGTAGTGCAGAATTTCTAGCTGGAGCTTGTTTTGATAGCCAGCTTAGACAAGTAGCTGCATTCATATGTATATGCTAATAGTAGTGTTAGATCCTGTTATGTTCTTGTTCAATGGGGCAGAGTCTGCCAGAAGATAAAAACTGAGGCCTTGGTCCTGTAAATGCATGTGTTCTAAGCTGTTCTGAGTGTGTCATGAAACAGAGAACCTTTCCTTTCAGTATTTTTCCGTAAGAAAAAATAGGGTTTTGCTTTATGAAAGTAAACTTACAGAAACCAATTTAGTGGAACTGTGTTTGCAGAGTCTAGACTGATTTATGTTTTGATTTACACAGTGGTATGGTTTTAATATGGGGTTGAAAATGTTTGGTTTTTTTCTACTTATTCTACGAGTCCATTATAGTTTGTTTTGCTACTAATGAATTTTGTGTTCTGTGGAACATCTGCACATGCTGCTACATTTAAGAGTTCTAGTAAACTTGTGTGAAACCTGTGGCACTTATGTCTTTCATAGAAGCATCACAAGGTGATTTGTACAGGTAAGTATCCATGCTAGCGTTGCTTACTAACTGTTTTTACAGGCAGCTGATCTCCTGTTCAGAAGATGGCAGTGTGCGCATTTGGGAGCTCAGAGAAAAGCAGCAGCTGCCAGCTGAACCGGTTCCAACAGGTTTGCTAGTAGTGGGGAGTGAATGGAACATTTGAAAACCCTGTGTTCACTATACAGGAATTGAGAGGCTTTAAGGCTTTGTAAAGAGAGATAATGTCTTGTGTTTAACCTGCTGATTACAGGTGCAGGAGGGAAACTGAGGAGGGTGTGGGTGTACAAGTCCTCCTAGATCTGATACAGGATGGTAGAAGGTCCAGCTGAAGCAATTCTGTGCTGTAAAGCTTACTTAGAATTTACAGTTGTATGAGCCGGTTAAAATAAAATGACCTGACAAACCTTGATCCTTTCCTCCTTGTACCAAACAGTACTGAATTCTATACCATAGCAGAATAAATAGTTGCAGGACCTAAAGCTTGCAGATAAGCAGCTGGCACCAAAAAAAGTGTTTTCTACGTCTTCTCTTTGAACTTGGAGTGATATTGGGACTTAGTTTGAAGCTGTAGCCAAACTCACATACTGCCTCTGGGCACTGCAGTCCTCAGAGCTAATTGACAGTGTTACAGGAAGCATTTTCCCCAAGTACAGAATCACAGAACGGAGAGGGTTGGAAGGTACGACAGTGGGTCATGTGGTCCAGCCTCCCTGCTCAAACAGGGTGATCCTGGAGCACATGGCACAGGATTGTATTCAGATGGTTCTGGAGTATTCCCAGGAAGGGAGACTCCACAACCTCTGGGCAACCTGTTCTGGTGCTCAGTCACCCACACAGTAAAGTTTCCTCTTATTCAGGTGGAACTTCAACTTCTTGTGCATCAATGTCTGCCCATTGCCTCTTGTCCTGCTACTCAGCGCCTCTGAGAAGAGCATTGTCTTGATACCATCCCTTCAGATACTGATAGACATTGATGAGTTCCCTCTCAAAGCTGATCAGGCCCAGTTTCCTCAGACTGTTCAGATGCTCCAGTCCTTTTATAATTTTTGCTTGACCTGCTTGCTTGTCCTGAGGAGCCCAGAACTGGACACAGCACTCCTGGGGGAGACCTCACTAGGGCTGAGTACAGGGGCAGGATCATGACCTGCTGGCAATGCTCTTCCTAATGTCCCCCAGGGTCCCACTGGCCTCCTTGGCCACCAGGACACACTGCTGGCTC
>VZUI01043858.1:0-126491 GCA_013401135.1 Cettia cetti | reverse complement strand
AGGAAGGAAGGAAGGAAGGAAGGAAGGAAGGAAGGAAGGAAGGAAGGAAGGAAGGAAGGAAGGAAGGAAGGAAGGAAGCTAGCTCAGGGTCCTGAGGCACTGGCACAGGTTCCCCACAGAAGCTGTGGATGCCTCATCCCTGGAAGTGTTCAAGGTCAGCTGGATGGGGGTCTGAGCAACCTGAGGTGTCTCTGTCCATGGCAGGGGGTTGAAACGAGAGGGTCTTTGAGGCCCCTTCCAACCCAAACCATTTTATGAAAACTCCAAATAAAACCAGTATCAAAAAAAGAAAGCCCTGAAATGGCTCAACAATGCAGTGCTGGATTTGTCTTTAGTTTTTAGAGATTCTCTCTTACTAGTTCAAATTACAAATTGAGAGAAGTCCTTGAAAATAAAACTGGAGTGAACTCTAAGAGGAAGCTCACTTGACTGTGTCTTTCCAGGGTTTGCTTTTGCCTGGACAGGTAGGGCCAGGCTCTCCAGCTGCTTCAATCTTCCTTGCCAGGGAGGGAAGACAGAACAAATCCCTCCAGGCCACTGCTGACCACAAACCCCCACTGGAAATCACCGTGCCATGAAGGTGATCCAGTGGCTCAGGCAGTGCCAGGAAGGCAGGAATGGGCCACAAATACACCCCCAGATACTCTGAAGGCAGAGGAGCTCATCTCCCCAGCCTGTGACACCCCAGCACCTCCTATTTATGCACCCTGCATCCCATAATTGCCTTGCTCAGAGCTTTAATCAGCCACAGCACAAACACAGGGGTGCAGTGAACTGAGCCATAGGGAGGGAGCCTCACCCTGCTCAGGCTCCCTGATGGCTGTGTAGGGGTGTGGGGCAGGGGGGAGGAGTTGTGACCCCCTGTCAGATCCAGGCCCCAATGGCAGGTTTTGGATGCTGCAGGGGAGCTAGCACAGCCCTGGAAACATCTGCTCCACACCTCAGCCTTGGAATCTCAGAGCAATGGCTGCACCCACCCAGCTGGAAGCTCCCTGTGTAGTATCATCTGATTTAGGGCCACATCCAGAATTTGGGCATGCTCCAGCTGGGATGGCCTCTAAATCTGAGGAGGGCAGCCATGAATTGTGTTCCTGAAGACCCCATCCCTCCTGATCTGCAGAGGGGAGGAACATGAGACACTAGGCATGCCCAAATGCATGGTGTTAAGGCTCATTTCAGGATGGAATGAGCCTCTGGGATATTCCCACATCATACCCCAGACCCCAGAGCACACTGGGGAGCATCCAGGATGCTGTAGAGGGCCAGAATGTCCCAGGGGAGATTTAGCTGGTGTGGGCAGGTACCAGAAATGTGCTGGGTGCTGCAGCTCTATCCCCCTGGGACAGTGAAATGGAGCCCTCAGTCAGCCCTGATGAATGCTTGGGAAGGCAGTGGGGATGCTGGGCCTGCCTCGCTCACAGGGAGGGGAACCCAGGATTGGAAACAGAGCTTGGAAATGCCCAGTGGGGCAGCAGATGAACCCTGGTGTGCCTGGCAGTGGAGGGTGAAGTAGAAAAAGCTCTGATAAGAAGGGCCATGTCACCAGAACAAATACTGAGTGATTCAGCAGCAACTGACCCAGGAAGGAGTAAAGGGCACTCCTTGCCATGTTTGACTCGGCTGCGATGGACAAGGAGGAACAGCACCTGTCACTGCAGCATCTGCTTGGCTTCTGAAGCTGGAGCCCCCCAAAAAGCCATCTCTGGGCTTCTCTCAGCTGAAAAGATGCCTCTTTCTGGGGTAGGCTTGGGTCTCCATCCCACAGTCCTTGGTATCAGCAGCCAGGACTAACAGGTGAGTTGATTGCTGTGTGTGCTGGTGGGCAAACTCTGCCACAGCCCATATTCCTGCACCAGGGATGCTGCAAGAAACACAGTTCCCTCCCAGCCAGTGCCTTGCTAAGAGGCACCTACATGTCCCCACAGTCTGTGCTATTTGTGGCCTGAGAGCAGATCTGCCTCTAGCCCTCGTTTCACAGTGCCAGGGCCCTCCCCCACAATGTTCACACCACCTCAGCCCTGGGCTTGGCAGCTGGGTCAGCACCCAGCATGGCTACTGCGTTTTTTTATCCCCTAAATTCCTGCAGCAGGTAGTCAGAAGAGGGCTCACTCGCTGTCTTCCCATGGGATGCACTGGGAGGGGTCACACAATGTGCTTTGGAAAGCCAGTTGTGTTTCAGGCCACAGACAGGCTTTCCATTGCCATGGAAATACAGGCCTGGGGTCCAGGCTGAGCACCCACCTTCAGAAATTCAGACCTCTTGATGAGACCTAGAGCTGCAATGTAAGAAAACAAAGAGGAAAATACCACCCCAGCACCTCCCAAAAACATGACTCAAAGTTTACTTCTGAAAATCCAGGCTCTCACCCCATATCTAAACCACAGGTGTGCATCCTGCTGGCCCCACCCTCTCACCCCAGGTATGGCTGCTCCTCCACAATACCCAGCTGGGAGACAGATCTTCATCTTTCCAAGCAGAGACAAATGCCAGAGACCCCCAGAGTTTCAGCCCTTTTGCTCTTGGGCTATCACAGATGGGCCATGGCTCAGAGGAAGGATGGCAGAACACCTCTGATACCTGTGGAAAACTGGCAAAGTTCATGGGAAAAGCAGGCAACACAAATGGTGATGGATCCCCTAGGGAAGAGTAGGAACAAGTCCCTGTGGTCAGAGTGCCTCTCTCTTTCCATGGAAAAGCAGAGAGTGTCTGGCCTCACTACTGTGAGGCACCACCCCCCCCAGAAGTGATGGAGAGGTGGTCATGACACCACCAGAACTGAAATTCAAACCAATGGCAACACTCTGCTCACACCACAGCAAAGACATCCCTCCCCAGCTGGGCAGGGCTGTGCTTATTTACACCACCTCCAGGTGCTGACTGAGCACCAGAGTAGCTCAGCAAGCCGGGTGAATGAACAACAAATAACCCCCCAAAACTAAACACAGGCAGGGTGATAAAAATCAACTTTTCAGGGGTCACATTGGTAATTTTTCCTTGGTACAATGCTGCTCCTCCCCAAATAGGGAGTTGAAACTATGGTAGAGGATCACAGATGGGCAAAAAGACAAAAGGAGGAGGATGAATAAGACAATGCTCAGATCTGCAGGTACATAGAG
This sequence comes from Cettia cetti, assembly GCA_013401135.1. Taxonomy (NCBI): domain Eukaryota; kingdom Metazoa; phylum Chordata; class Aves; order Passeriformes; family Sylviidae; genus Cettia; species Cettia cetti. The sequence continues at coordinate 123,374 of VZUI01043858.1, read as the reverse complement.
AGGTGTGTCTGTGGGCTGGCTTGGCCAAACATGGATTTGCAAAGACTTGTCCAGTGATTGACCAACCTGCAAGGGCCAAGGTGCAGCTGAATGTGAGCTGCTAACAAGGCCAGATGGAAAGTCCCTCAAAGATCTGAAGTTACTGGCTAAGAATTGGGGTGGGGGGAAATGAACAGAAGATTTTACTGCTGCTGGAGAGCACAGCGCATGGGACAAAAATGCTCTCCCATCAGCATAAGGGAAATATCAGTGGGGTTGGAGCAACCTGGCCTAGCAGAAGGTGTCCCTGCCTATGGCAGGGGGTTTGGAACAAGATGATCCTCAAGATCCCTTCCAACCCAAACCATTCAAAATACGAAATGTTTGTCACAGGCTTCTTGCCAAGGGCACTTGCTGCTAGTTTAACTCTACATCAAGGTGCTGTGCTCCACCTGCAGTGTCCCTGGCCCTTGGGAACACAGGTGGCAAAACACCAGGGACCTGCCAAGAAAGCCAATAGCTTTGGTTGCCTCTCCAGAGCCTGGTGCAGAGTTGCTGCCATGTTACAGCACGCTGAGGGCCCAGAGCCAGCCCTGGACACCAGGGACACTTTCCCTGCCCACGCCCCAGCCCTGGCCGTGCAAGAGCTGTGGTTCATTGCATCATCCCCACTCCTCCTCCCTGGGGCAGGTCTCCATCAGCCCCAGACCTGCCACCTTTCTCTGGGGGATCTTCACCAGCTGGTTCCAGCCAGCTGAGAAGAGCTGGGGAAATGCTTGCCCCATGTCACAGAAAATACCCAATATTTCAAATCATTTCCTGGTCACAGGGCATGCCAAAATTAAGACCTTTTCCAGTACCTTGTGAGCAGCACCAGTTCCTGGTATATCCTCCTGAGACAGAATACCAGAATCCCTGTTCCAAACCCTTTGTCCCAGCTTCTTCCAGCTTGCAAAGACTTGCCCCAGAGGGATGGGGTTGAAGGGTTAGGAAGTTCCTGGAAAGGGCTGCTATGGGCTTTACCCACCACAAGCAGGAGGATCTTACTCAGATTCCTGGGAGACAGAAATGAAGGCAGAAATGGAGCAATTAGCCTCTGAGGAAATTATGAAGATGGGAAGGTTTAAGGGCAGGGTGGTTGTTTCTCAGCCCCAAGCCTGACAGAGCTCGAGAAACATTTGGACAAGGCTCTCTGGCATGCTGCTGGGATTCTTGGATAGTCCTGTGCAGGGTCAGGAGTTGGACTTGGATGATCCTTTTGGGTCCCTCCCAACTCAGGATAGTCTATGCTTTATGGAAGTGGGGCCTGAGTGTTCCCAGGAATGTCTCAGTAACACTGACAGGGAAAAGCTGCTCGAAAAACGTCACTCCCCTTGGGCTGGAGAGCAGCCAGAGCCATTGCACCCCCCTTTCCATGGCTACCCCTGCCTTTCTCCTGGGCTGGGAGGCACTGGAAAGCTCCCTGTTCTCCTGCCCTCTCCAGCAGGGCAGCCCATGGCTCTGCCACCATCTTGACACAGCAAGGTCCTAAAAGCAGATGCAACTGCCTTTTAATATAAAGTCAAGAAGAGCTTTTGGCCTGAAGGATCCATGAAATATGAAGAGAAGGGGCTGGTGCCAGAGCCAGCTGAGGACCTTGGACACCCACCCGTGTCTCAGGGCATGAGGAGGGAGGGAGTGAAGCCATCACTGGGCATCACTGCATGACACCCACAATTTTTCAGCCCTTCCTTTGTGGGCTTTTCTATTTTTGACCTTCAGCCTAATCGCATAAGCTGCTTTCCAGAGCAACTACAGCCTTTGCAGCTTTTATTGACTTCCTCTGAAAACATGACTGAGGATTGCCAGGAGGGAGATGCCAGAGCCACACTCACTTTGATGTGGTTTATCTACCTGGATAGTCCATGGGCTTCAAAGTAATGCCAGGCAGGCAGCTGGGCAAGTGAAGGACTGGCAGTGCCCAGCTGGCATCTTGAGACTAAGAAGGAAAATACATGATTAAGGCAAGAGCTGTGTGCTCACAGCTCTCTCCACACAGCAGAGACAGAACTAGAAAGCCAAATCACCCTCCACTTCACCATAAACACTGGGTGCTGGGTTTTAAGGAGCATTTCCCCATGACCTCAGTGGCCCATTTCATGTGTGGTGGCATGGAAGGGAGCCCAAAGGTGAAAAGGCCTAATTAGTAATACTTCAAGCTGATTACCATGGCCCATATATAGGGTGACCTGCATCTACTATCACTTAGCATGGTAATGACTAAGTACAGTATGTGGCTTAAATATCTCCCTAACGCTAAAGCTAAATGCATCTATAACCCTAACCCTCTAATTGACTGATTCTAAATATGATAGATTAGCTTTCCATCTCATTATATGTATCTAATCAGGGGATGAGGGCTACTATACCCTTGGACACTTGGTTTTTCATCTCTACTGTCTTACAACAGCAATTAAAAGAAAAATTAATCTTCTCTACTCGGGTTTGTTGCAGCTTATCTTGTACCCACTCTCAGGAAGGTACTGGATTTAGTTTATGATGGTCATAAAAGCGGGCTGCAGAACTCTGCTTTCTATCTTGGTGGACACCAAGATTTAGAATCTCAGATGTTGCCTGTGTGACCTTTTCCTGATGACCCTAAATCAGCACAGGGCTCCTGCTGCCTGTGGTCATCACTCCATAAACAGCTGTCTCAGGGGCAGCAGTGCCTGGGGGGAAAGGCTAGGAGCAAGGAGCTGGGCAGGGTCTAGGCACCAACAACAGTTTAGGGTTCAGTCAGAAAGGGTTCAATCACCCTTCCTCAGCTAGAATGCTCATTTAAATATTGCCTGAATGAGGGTGGTCCTGTGGAGGGCCAGGAGCTGGACTCAATGACCCTTGTGGGTCCCAACAACTCAGGATATTCTATGATTCTGTGCTTAAAAGAAACTTCCTGATTCCTATCTCAGGTGCCTTTTCCTACATTGCCCAAGCCCAAGGTCCTGCACACCAGGTAGGCTCCACTCCCCCAGGAGCTGCTCAGCACGGCCCCAGCCTGAGTGCACAGGTGGGTGGAGGACTAAGGCAAAGTTCCTGAGTGATCTCAAGTGCCTCCTCCAGCCCAGCTGAGCACTAATAAGCTTTCTGCATTAAGGCTTTCACTCCAGGCCTGGGTAGCTCCAGGCAACTCCTTGCTCACACCCTGTCTCTCTCTGCCTAGGAACCAGTCTCCAAGGCAGGATACCATGGGCCACATGCCTGGTGTGGAACTCCAGGTGCTCCATACCCATTTGTTGGGGCCCTAAATCAGCACTGGAGGAGATCCTGGGATACACTCATGCTCCACCAAAACTGTGAGACACCTATATCAAGACACCCTGAAAATTTGGCCACCATCACCAGGCTCCCTGGTGATGTCCCAGGAGACACATCCCCTCCTGCTGAGAGGAGAGGTCCATCCGTCCGTCCGTCCGTCCGTCCGTCCGTCCGTCCATCCATCCATCCATCCATCCATCCATCCATCCATCCATCCATCCATCCATCCATCCATCCACCCCCTCTGCCCAGGCCTGGCTAATTGGGAGGGAAGAGGAGGTCGATGGCTTTTTGATCAAGATGCTCTCAGAGAAACTGAGGACCATCCACCTCTAACAATTTTCAGGCCATGGGTGCTTTGTTTCCTCTGTGTTTAACCAAATACAGGGGCCATGCAGCCAAAGCAAAGGCTGGACACCTTTACAGTCACCCTGGCAGCTCCAGACTATGTGTAGACACAGAGTAATTGACCACGTGGAGATGAACTATGTTATAATTGTGTCATTTTCCACTCAAGCATCCCAGGCACTGATTGCAGCTTGGGGATTTTCCATGTCAGACAAATTACCAGACTCCATCAAAATAGCTGAGGCACAGCCCCATTTTGGGTTACAACATCTTCACCAGATGAGCACGAGCAGAAGTGTGTGCAGGAGACTCGGGGACACAGTAAATTGGTGCACTGGCAGGAAAATTAAAGGAGTTGGGGTAACAGATGAGTGAAGACATCCCAAACTGGCAGAGGAAACTCTTGCTCACTGTAAGCAGAAATAAAAGAGCCTTTGGTTGCCAGGGTCTAATTTAGACACAGGCTCTACGTGGCAATTTCCATGGGTCTGCAGAGAGCCCTGGTGAAACCTGGGGATGAAGGTTCCCACAAGTGTAGGGATTTTTTTGCTGAAGTCCAGGCCTAGCTGAACATGCTTAAAGGTCCCACCTGCCTTTTTTTCTCCAGTTAAAATTGGGTTTTAAACTAGTGAGATTAGCATTTGAAAGAGAACACTGTCCTGTGACATAGGCCTCACTTGATCCATTTCCTCAGGCAGCTGGAGGCAGGTTTTCTCCACTGCCCAGGGAAGTGGCAGAAGCACCAAGCTGTTCAAAACCACCACCCAGCCTTCCCCTTGGAGAAAGAGTTGGTGATGAGTGAGAATAAAGGGCCTGAGAAGAGGCAAGCAGAAAGGCTGCCTCAAGGAGAGCAACATGTCCAGATACGTCTGTCAGATAACAATACCTCAGTTTAAGCCCTTCACAGAGCTTAAAAATAATGATGAGTCAATTCCAGGTGAAATACTCACCTGTAATGCTGCCCTCCTGCCCCAGTCAGGTTTGAGCTACTGATGGTGCTGCCATTGTTCCAAAGTGAGGAGACAGCTGGAGGAGACACTGGCCAGAGTAATTTGCAAACCCAACAACCCCGTTCTTGGGCTAAATGTGACAATAAATGTGTTTCAGTTCAGAAGAAAGCTGTGCTTAACACCAATCCCTAACAAAGCTCTTGATACCCTGTTTCTTCCAGACAGCATTTGGGAACAGAAAGCCAGGCTTTGGGGCAGGAGGCATCTCTGGGCAGCAGACAGGCCTGTAATGACTGGGAAGTCTGGAACTGCTTCTGGTCTGGGTCTAGCAGCAGATAAGATGGAGATACATTAAATTGCCTCTCACTCCCAGCCAAGCTACAGCACACCTTGGCCAGTCTCCAAAAAGGGCTCCTTAACAACTCCTGCAGTGTTCTCCTGCTGGCAGATGTGGTGGGTATAGAGGTGGTGTTGAAGTGGGTGCAGTGGTTTGAAGATCTGGAGATCCTGTTCCTGAAATAAAGTGAGGTTCCATTGAAGGAGAAATGTGGTTTCAGTTGTCACTGTTGCAGAACTGAGGCCCTGACCCCAGTTCACATTAAATGGTTGGAAATGAGAAGCCAGGTGGTGAATAAACCCCTCATTTGAAGGAGGGAGAAGGAGGCACTGGAGGAACTGAGTCACCAGTTTTGAGCAATCCTGAACTCACTGCTAAAATCTCTCAACTCCACTTTTATAATACCTGCTGCCAGCAACAGCCATGGGAGCTCAAAGCTGGAGCAGAACTGACACCACGGGCAAGTTAAAACTGTTTCAGGGCTAACTTCACACTGACACATTCCCTGGGGGATCCCACAAGGGCAAGACTTGTCTTTGTCTGACCCAAGGTCATTTCAAGCTTCCTTCTTGAGATGAAAAGTGTTTGGGGACGTTCCTTTGCAATTCTCCCCAGCAGCTTTTTGCCACAACACCTTCTAACTCCCACATCCCTGAGGCCTGTGGGGCACAAGTCTCTGCTCAAATTGCCCTCATGGAGGGTCTTCCCCTCCATGTATGGATGGGGCAGAAATTATGATTCTTGAGTGCCTTCACTGCTGCAAGTGGCCTGAGGCACCTCTAAAATATAGTGAATCTTCTCAGTCCCAACCCAGAGCTGTGACCCTGTTTCTTGAGGACACTGTCCTCTCTCCTCTCTATTTTAGCCTCTATAAAGGCATGAGAGGGGAGACAACCTGGCCTTCTCCCTCAGCTGCCAGTCATGGACATCACTGGGACTCTGGCTGTACCAAAGCCCCCATGAGAAGAGGCCAAGGTTGCCAAACACCAACATCACTCCCTTTCCTCCATGCTTTTTGACCTGCTCTTCCTTCAGGCCTGGCTCCAACAGCAGGATGCTTCCAGCCCATGGCAGCCTGAGGGATGATCCAAGTGCTGTGCCCAGGGGAAGGCAGGACGGGCAGTGTGGGATGCAGAAGGTGACAGGCTGGTGCAAGTTCTGATGCACATGTTCAGAAATGCTGCTGGACAAGCCCCACACACAGTGACTGCACAGAACATAAATGCCTTCCCCAGCTTTCCTCTCTTCTCCTTCCTCACTCCTGTGCCTGTTCTGTGGGTTTGGAGACAAGGAGACAAGGGACCATACTGTGGTGACTGTACATAAACAAAAGGAAGAGAAGGAAAAATACATAAATCCCATGCCTGCTCACAGTTTTATCACCCACCTCTTGGTGTTGGCATTTTTTTCCATGCTCCAATGCCTGGCTTCACATCAATTCACAGACCTCAGCTTTCATCTAAAAAAATTATAATTGCACAACATTCCAGCTCCTACTGATGTGGAGAACTGAAGTCAGGATCCAAAATATTCGTAATACAGATGTTTAAAAAAAAAAAGAAAAGAATAAAAAGAAAGAAAAGGACTTTGACATTTATTATTTTGGAAAGCTCTTGATTCCTGAGTGAGCTGCGATTTTCAGACAACCTGACTCATCATTTCTGAATGCTTTGGTTTGGCAGCCCTGCATGTATTTAGTAATACAAACCCTGACTTGCAGCTTCCAATGAGAATCCTAATGGCATGATAAGACAGATTTTCATCTCATTCATGTCATTTCCAAATATCAGGACATTTACTTAGTGGGAAGAGTTGTAAAAGCTGTGAAATGGTCTCCCTGGGGAGGAGCAGAAACCTTCTGGCTACATGCTTGAGCAGCTGAACAAATCAAGGGAGAACAGGCAGCAGTGAACAGCTCTTTCCTTTCTGGCCAAGGGACAGAGCAGATGATCCCAGACATGCTTTCCTCTTCACTGCTCCTGGCTCTGGGCTTTGCTAATCAAGTCCATTGCCATACCACAGCCACCAGAGCTGCTCTCCAATCTGACTGGAGAGAGAGCAGCTTCTGAAGGAGGAGCACCAGCTCCAAGGGAAAAGCTACTGTTGCAAACCATTCAGGACTTCACAAGGAGCGAGGAATCTGCGCCAGTCCTTGAGAATGCATTCCAAGCATCCTCAGCCAGCAGTCAGAATTGAATTTTTTTACCTTAAAATCCCTTGGAAACTGGAAGTCTGTGAGATTTTTTTCCATTGCCTATCAAGCAGTGGTATTAAAAACCATGTATTTGGCAGCAGAGCCAGCATGAGTAGTTGCAAGATGATTTTCATCTCTTCATCCCAGGCCATCTGCTTCTCTACCCTCAACATTCAAAGGCCTTGAAGGAGACGTAGGCCACTGAATTTTATAGCTAGATTTCATGAACCTCTTTGAAAATGAAAGGATTGCACCAAACACAAATTTACAGACATCAAAGGGATCTTCTTTTTTCATGCAAGCACCAAAAGCAGTGCAAAGGGAACTAATTGCAATTTGCTCAATTGCCAGTTTTCACACTGGACTGAATACAAGCATTTTATGCTTTAAACCTTACAAACTTGTGGCTGCCAGCTTAATATACTTCTAAAGCCAGAAGCAAATTAATAGACTAAAACCATCTTGCATCCTCTGAAGCAAGCAACGAAGCCAGAAAAGCTGGCAGGAAAACTCTTGGGCTTTTTTTGTACCCTTGCTTCATTTTTTCTTTCTTTAATAAAACAATATTTCTTTACATATTCAATGGCAGTGCAAACACTATCCCAGCTTTTTCAAAATCAAACCTATTGCACTGATATTTTTGATTGAGCTGATCTTCATCCATACTGCTGACAGAGTCTCAGGGAACACAACTGAAATGGCAGCTCCTCATAAAAAGTATGGGAGAGTTCAGGGATCTTGGCCAAATGTGGCTGACTCAGGATCTGCTGACTCCAGTGGCTGAAAGCATTATACAGACACATGAGTTCCAGGCAGGCAATGGAGGGGAAGAGCTGCCCTAAATTATAAATTAGGATCCAGGTGAAAAATTCCTATATAGCAGAACCTTAGGCTTCCATGTCCAATCACAGATCTGCCCATGAATTTGCACCAAGGGTGATGGAAGGGTGCAGTGACCCTGATGCCACTTTAAATCAATGAAAAGTGAAACTGGGGGGAAAACTCCCTTCTTCATTTGAACCCTGCCCCATGAAGCCAACAAACCCTGAGCCACAGCAGGTACTGGCTGGCCACAGTGAGAGCTTCCCTGCTCCCCAAACTACCATCTTATATCCTCCAGAGCTGTACAAGCTTTCTGCTTTGCAGTTCACAACAATCCTAACAAACTACCTCCAGAGATAACTTGGTTCCCACTCTCCAAGCTTTCAGGACACAGATTGGTGGGTATTGATATGAAATATGGCATGATACTGACACACCAATAAAGCTCTCCAAAGGTGACTACTGCACATTCTTCATGCTGTCAGCAGTGTAAACTCTCAGATGCTGGGGCCATGGAAACGGGATCACGCTGAAGGCAGCACTGTGGCAGTAGCTTCTCCAGCAGAAACTATTCCATAAGCTCTCCTGAGCCCCAAGGAATAACAGAACTAATGAAGGAATAACATAACTAATGAAAGCCTGGGATGATACCACTGTGCTGGCAACTTACTGTTCTCCAGACTGACCACCAGGAAAGGAGAGGCTGCTCACAATCCTTAGAGTGGGAGAGTCAAAAAGCCACCAACACAAAATCCAGACAGTTTTGGGGTTCCCACTCTTGGTGGCCAACTTAGCTGCACTTACACCTCGCCAAGCAAGCACTGCTGCAGTTGTAATCCCACGAAACTGAGTAGGAATTGGAGTGAGGAATTCCCTTGGGTCATGTCTGCACCAGACTGGTGAACCCCACGTGTCATTCACACGTGAACAGGGTGCCACAGTGGCCCCCTCATGCAAATGCATCCATCCCTGTACTGCTTCTTCCTGTATGGGAGAGCAACTCAAGCCAGCCTGCATGGCTGGTTCTTGGATCATTCTTCTGGAAATCTGCTCTTTTTCTCCTGCCTATACAATACAACCTGTCCTGCTTCCCCTCTTGCCCCTCTTTGGAGGAGCTGGGTACCTACACAGCAAAGGGATGGGCTGCAACGTGGCCAGAAGGTGCCCATGGAAGGGAAGGGAGATCAGAGAATGAAGCTGTGCTTACTGGAAGAGGAGACACAGGAAAGAAAGAGGGAGAACTGGTGGAACACACAGGCACAAAGACAAGAAGGGTCCAAGGTTAACTGAGCCTCTGCCCCACCTGTCAGACAGTTCAGAGATGCTTTAGAGGTAGAAGTAGAGGCGACTGGAGTGGGAAGGAATAATTCTTGCATGTGCATCTTAGCTTTGATTTCTTTTTTCTAGCTTGATTTCCCAGCAGATGAGCACATACAGACCAGGGGCCTGTGCTGTAATGGGGGCTGTACCTCTGTGATTTCCATGCCCAAGGCTCCTGCTCCCCTCCACAGCCTCCACAGCTGCAGTGGGGCAAGGGCTGTGCAGAACAGTCCCTCTCTGCTGCACCTCACCCTTCTCTCAAGTTAAAGCATGTGAGGAGCCCTATATAAACATCATCAGTTTTGCAAGAGGTTAGAAATCCTTTTCCTTCTCCAGGAATTCATATCTGCCCAAGGAAGAGGCTATAAATCTGTCATCCAGCTTCAAGCCCAGCAAAGAGTGCAAAGGTGTGCCAAGGAGCTACAGAAAAATCATTCAACTTCCAGAAGAACAGGAAAAGCACAGAACCAGCTCCCAGAGAATCTGGGTTCTAAAATCTGCACTGAAAAATCATGTGGCAGAAGCTTGAGGATGCAACCGATAAGAAATGCCCTGTGAGTAATGAGCTCTTAAATCCAAAGCAAACCAAGTCTCTCTGTATCTCTAGATAAGGTTTATCACTCTCATGGGAGAAAAGCTGTCCTTTTGTGTTACCTGTTAGTTGACAACTCTGCTTTCAAGCAGCTTGCCAGCCCTGTGGCTCCCATTGCAATAATGCTACAAATAATTTAAGTGCTACCACCTTCGATCAAAATTTTAATGAGGCACTAAACCCACAAAAGGGGCTCTGTGTAACATAATTAAATAGAAAGGGCCTAAATAAACAGTACAACAAGTTACATTATAGTTGAAAACAGCTGGGAGGCAAAGAAAGGAGCATTGAAGATGCACAGTGTAAAAAGGCATTTCACAGAATGCAAACACTAAAACTTTTCAACACGCACAAAGAGTAAAACACTACGAGCACATGAATTCCCTTTGATTTGGAACAATCTGTGTGGGGAACAGGGCATTTGTTTTTCTTTTCCTTCTGCTAGTCAGCACAATGAAATATTTCACATGGGAACCCAAACAGTGTCAAAGAGAGCCGTTTGTGCTTCGGAAAGAAATAAATACTGCAGGAAACAGGTAAAGTCAGTAGGAACATCTGGTTCAGTCAGGCCATGGGATGTCAGATCACGTCTCCAAAACGCTGGACAGTGCTGGGACTCCAAAAGAGTCTTGCAAACAATCAGCATTGTAACAAGTCTGTTTGGCTCAGGGCTGCAAGACACTTGTTTCATGCTCATGCCAACTCCTCGAATCCACAGCAAGTGGTAGCATTCTGGCTGAGCCAACCAGCTCAGCATCCAATGCTCTGTCTGCATCAGCTATTTACAATATCTTGTTTGTTCCACCCCTGTCAATATTTGATCCAAGAGCTGCAGAAGTTCTACAAACACAGGAAGGTTTCAGTTTCACATTAAGGTAACACTGACAGTGGTGCTGCTGTATTGTGCAAGTCAGTGCACTGCTACTCCTTGAGAATGAAATTACTGGTAAACTTGGTTTTCATTTAATTTCCTCCCAGTCCTCTCAGCAATCTCTCTCCAAAGCCACAGCTATTGCTGCAGTTCGGGGCTGGTGAATGAAAAGTTTCTAAATTCATCTTGGTTTATCATTGGAAGGATCCCTTCTTCAATGGGGGTCAGGATGGGCTCCTCTTTTATAAAATCTGGATCAAAGTTGCTCACGTCATCTTTGGATTTCTGTCAAATGGAAAACACAAAGGAAAGACACGTCAAAAGTCTGTATCATCTGCTTGATTCTTGCTCTTCATCTGAGTGCATGGAGCCATCACTTCCATAACCCAGGCTGAACTGACTGAGAGCTTTTTCTGGGCTTGGACTGAGGGCAGCTGCCCCCACAGAGCCTCTCACAGAGCAAAGCTCTTTCCAGCCTCTGAAGGCTTCTGACAGGGAACCCCTCTCAGATTTGACTGACAGCAGCTCTGGGGCTTCCCTGGCCAGACATGGCAGGGCAGGGCACATGAATGATCCCTCTCCTCAAGTGGCAGCACAGACCCCGTGCAGTTTTCAGCTGTGTTCCCAACTGGCTGACTCCACACAGTCCCTCCTTATCTGCAGAGTGTCTCAGCTGGGTTTTGGGGAGGGGGTGGAGGACACTCCTCTTAGTGCCAGTCATTAAACTTGCACAATACTGAATTACTGGGCTGTGGGAAGACAAATGGCTGGCCTCCAGTGCTGGATTCCTTGCTGTGTGCCAGAGTGGGGCTGTTTAGAATGCACACACACAAACTGGGTCTGTGGCACATTTTCATGAGGCGCGTGTTTTTCCTGCACCCAGAGCAAGATATTTTATTGACATTGAGGTCAATAAAATTTATTGACATTGAAGTCTAACATTCCCAGGTCCTGCCCAGCTCAGGGCAGATTGAACAGGCTCCCTTAGCCTTTGATTCAGGCTAAGGGGCAACTCAAGATTCTGCTTTTGAGCTGCCACACCTCCCCAAGCACCTGATCCTGCACCCAGTGTTCAGGGAGCAGGACTGGGTGGACCATTGCCACTGAGAGCTTGCAGAGTGACCACAGCATGAGACAAGCCACCCCAGGCAACAATTTGAAAGACAAGGAAGCCACAGTGACAACCCTGGAAAGGCTGCCCATGAGGAGCAGTGCTCTTCTCTCATAGAACATCCTTAGGGCTGTGTGGCACCACTGGGGACAGGGCCAGCACTGTGTCCTGTGCAGCCTCTTTGCCACTTGAAACACTCACTGACAGTGGCCTGAGCAGGGAGCACTGTGCTGGGTGCTGAACAGACACAGAGACAAGGGAGAGACAGCCCTGCTGTGGAGGGGTAGGTGGAGTGAGCAGGATGAGGATGACCTACCCTGTTTTATCTTTGGGGCAAGCAAAGGGTACTTGAGTGCCTAACCTGCTGCAGCTGCTTTTACAAATCTGCATCTTTCCCCCGAGCTGCCTTTGAAAATCCAGCCCGGAGGGTAAAAGAGGTGGCTGACCAGGAGACCAACCAGCAGCCAAGCCAGGGCCAGAGGCCTCACTTCCCTTCCTTCAGCTCTTTCCCCTCTCACGGGAATATATCTGCCTATAGAGCCAAACATTCCCGAGGGCTCCCTTTCCCCATCCCTCCTCCCCACGTACGATGCGGGGCCTGAAGGGGGGCTCCATCTGCCGCTGGTTCAGCAGGTCCCAGTCCAGCTCCTTGAAGTAGGGGTGCCGCAGGATCGCGCCCTCGCCGCCCAGCCCGGGGCTGCCCAGCCGCATCGTGGGGTTCTTTGTCATGAACTGCAAAACAAAAGGGCTGTTTGTTCCCTCCCATCCGGCACCCATTAGCAGCCACACAAAGGCTTGTCCTCAGCTTTCCTGTTGAACCCAGTTGCTGGCCGGACTTCTCAAGTTCCTTGTAATGCAACTGCATGCAAGGAACTTGACTCGCTCCCCAGAGGAAGAAGTTGGGGTGTGTTTCTCCCTGGTCCGTTTGCTTTTGGTGAAATCCTTGATTACCACAGTAAGAAAGCTGAATTGCATCATTTGCAATATTACAAATATTGCCCAGTGTGTTTGGTCATTATTTGTTCCTGTATTAATTTCTCAGGAGTACAAGCTTGCTCCCAAACGCCGCCCAGCAGGCAGCCAGGCTTTGGCCTGGAGTCAGTCCTGAGCTGTGCCTTTTTCCTAAACCTCTCCCAGCTGAAGCACTGCCAGATGCCTATGCTTTCCTTCCTGCCATCTCAGGAAACAGAGAAAAACGGGAAAGGCTCTGGCTTTTGGAGCCCTCTGACCCTGTGCTGATGAGAGCAGACAGGTGACCGTCTCCTCTCTCGCTGCTGAAACGCCAATAAAAGATTTCATTTTGTAACATTTTTATTCTGCTGCCAGCAAAAAGAAATCTCAAACCTCAGCCAAAGTGCCCTGACTTGCCAGGGAGCAATTAGGAAAGCCATACATCACACAGATGGTGTGAGAGGGCCCTGGTGGGTGCCCTTTAAGTCCTGATGAAAATGATGAACTGTGAGTGCTGTGGATATTCTTAAAGGGGAGAAGGAGAATCCTTTCCCCAGGAAGGAAAAGAGCTGGTTGGCTTGTTAATTTAGGATTACAGTTCTTGAAAACTCAGTAATAAACAATCTTTCCCCTTCCCTCTAGCATTTCCAATTCACCGGAGAAATCAGGTTATGTTTAAACTGGGAAAATAGCTGCTTTTATTTGCCTATTGAAACAGCAGCATAAAGCAAGCTGCACTCTGGTGGAGGTGTCCAGACGATTTCCTGGAAGATGAAAGAGCATTATGTTTAGCAAACAGCTGAACCAGCCAAACCAGACAATTGGTCACTGTTTCGGGAATGGCCAAGGCTGCTGCATCTCAGCAGTGGGGAAATGAAAAAAAGGGGAGGTGCAGCAAGAGAACAACTTCATTCTGACTGCAGGAGCCTTTCACAAGGTACAAACTCTCCTAGGACAAGTGGATAAAAGGTCTAGTCATTCCCCATCTAGAGAGAATGACTGCCTGATTTATAGAATTCTCCCCAACTCCCCATTCTGAGGGGGCTACAGGGACAAAGCAGATGGGGCATCTTTAGCTGACACCTTGCAGGACCCCAGACTCTGCTGGCATCAGCACAAACCCCTCAGCTCTACCCTGAGCCCTTTGAGGTCGTGTGCTGCCACAGGATTCCCCACAGCAGAACCATTTTCCAGCACTCCACCCAAAACATGGGCAGAAAAAGCAGCCAGGTGCACCCAGATTTGTACAAGGAGTCACCAGGACAGGAACAAAGCCGAGGTGGCTGCTGGGCTCTTCCCATGCTCCTCTGCACTCTTCAGCCCCTGGTGATGCAGCATTTCCAGGGTCAGGCCCAAGGACCAACAGAAATTCTGTGTCTCCCCAACCCTTCCAGCCTGTTCTTCTCCCTTTCTACCAGCAGAACTTCAACACAACTTCTTTCCCAAGAGACTGCCCCAACATTTCTGTGGGATAGTGATATCCCCAGAAACAGCTTAGTTTCCAAACAAGAAATGGGTCAAGCCAAAATCTCTGAGAGACTAGGTTCAGACAAGCCTTTACAAGTCTTGAACTAGGCTTCTTTGTTTTGCAAAACAGACCAGAAACCTCCTGGCAGCCCTGTCTTTCTCTAGAAATTCATTCTTGGTCCCCACAGATGGGTATCTGCAGTTCACTAGCTCTTATTTGCATTGCTGGAACATCTAGAAAGCTCAAACAAGACCAGAGCTTGCTGGTGCTGGGAGTGGTATAGACCAAAACATTCCAAAAATACAAGAAAAAAAAAAAAAAAAAAAAAAGGAGAAAAGACCTGGGAATACATCACATGTCTCCTGACCCCTGCGTCACCACCACCCCATTACACCAGGAACCTTCTGTTAAATGTGAAAAGGGAAAAAACAACCATGAAAGTAAATAAACTCTGATAAGGACTGACAACACACTTTGCTTGGGTTCCCATTCATGCCCAACCATATAAGACCAAAACCTGAACCCAACTGCCCATTTCCAGACCAGTTCAGGGCCCTGAGATATAAAAGTGTGTTTACATTCCATGTGATGCCAAAACTGCACCAAGCAAAGGGACCCAATGCAACAAGTGAAGAGCCAACATAAATTCATTCCTGGCTGCTTAAAACACCCTTTTTGTTAGGAAAATGAGGATTAGGCAAAGGCCACACCTTAAGGGAGGCTGTTTTGAGGTCTGAGAAAGTAAAACATTTAAATCAAAACCGTTCAAATTCGAATGGTCAGCTTCAGTTTGTCCACTGGACCCAGATATTGGGAAATCTCAGCTGGGTAACTCTAGGCACCATCCACCCCACAATGGGTGCCTAAAGGAGGCAGGAGAAGAGGGAAGGATTCAAATTCATCCACTGCTGGAGCACATTCCCCTGGTTGGCTCCTGAAACCGATGCCAGGCTTCCACATAACTCTGAATTATTCCTTGCCTCCAAGAGGAATGAGCTGACCTATGTTCAGTGCTGCTGCCTCTCTGGCTCTGTAAAAACAGGGCTGTGGAGCACAAGGGGCTGCAGTGACCCCACAGCATCATAAATCACTCTGGAGAGGACTCTCTAAGCCTCTTTCCCAGGTACTGGAAGCACCCAACACAGGCTAGCAGGACCTTGAAAGTGAATTATAGAGCATGCACTCTACCAAGAGTATGAGCACGATGTGAAGAGGCTCCCCTTTCATGGCAGTCAAACTCACACTGGTCTGCATCAACAAAAACGTGGCACAGGTTTGCCCAGGAAATGTTTCATCCCTGGAAGGACTCAAGGTCAGGTTGGATGGGGCTCTGAGCAAGGTGGCCCATGAAACACAGCCCTGTGCTCTGGCAGTGCAGCACCATGCCAGGTTACCCAGCCCGTGCATGCACACACACCTCTGCACCCAGGGGCTGTGATGGAAATCCACAGGCTGGCCATGGCTGCTCCTCCCTTACATAGAATATCCTGGTGAATTTTGGAAATGGCAGGTCTGTCACAGTTTGGTGAAGGGTGTGTGTTTCTCTAGGAAGAGGATCCAGTCTTTATCTGGGCTGAAAAGCAGGAGTGCAAAGGATAACTCCAACAGAGATAGCACTGATGTTCTGCACTGGAACAGTTGCCTGCTTTGCTGTAAGAAGTTTATAAAATGACAGAATGAAATTTTTGAAGCCCGCTTCCACTAAAGTGAATAAAAAAGCCTCTCAAGCACTATTTGAATTCACCAGGAATTATTGCACTGACACAGAAATGGATGATTTTTCAGTTTGTGTTGCCCAGTAGGCAGAAAAACCCAGACGACTCCAATGACCTCTCAAAGACTCCAAAATCCATGAATCCTGCTTCCTCCCTGCCTGAGGCAGCACTGACATTTCTCTGCTGCAGCAGGGCAGCATCTGGCAGACCTCTGCTGTTGTCTGATGGCACATCCAGCAAAGCAAAGAGCTCAAGATTTCTGAAAAATGTAATTACAAGCTCAGCCTCATCTCTGAAATGAGTACCTGCAGCCCATGCCTCTGTCCTGACCATGTGAGAGGCTCTTGTGCAGCAGGAGGGGGGAAGTGCTGGGACTGCACAGACACTGTCCTCTGCACACACAGGGGAAAGGTTTTCAGAAGTGCAGCTCCTCTTCTCCGTGATCCCCTTGGCTGCACTCAGAAACAGCTGGAAAATGTCTTACAAAGTGTTGGCTGTTCCTGGCATTCCTGGGAAGGCCAGAGTTTGACACTTGCTTCACAGGTTTGACAGCCCTCAATGTCCTTCCAAGGACAACCCCTCAGGGCAGGTGGTGAGAGATGTTCAGCAGAAAGTTTTTTTGTGGAAATATATCATCTGCTAATGCTTAATTATCTCTACTTTTCCACAATAACCATGAATGCCGCACAAACCTCAGCCTCTGGCATACAGATGAAGAAATGAAGAAACACAAAGAAAAAAAAAATTAACAGTAACAAGGCAAACCAGAGATATTCCTGAGGAAAAAGAAACCCAAATCCAAGATGCCTCCCAGCAAAACCAATAGCAACACTATCAAGCTCAAACCTGAACCAGGCTGTTAAGCCCTTGCTCTGTGACCACATCCAGCATGGGAAATTATCCCATTCCCAGGGTAAGGAGCCCCTTGGGAGCATCCTCAGAGTGGGATCCTTTGGGCTACACCATTTTGCTGAGCAGCAAACTGGAGCAAGGCTCTCCCTGACCTCAGCTAACCCTCCCAGCAGCATTGCAGCCAAAACCAGCAGCTGGCATGAGCCAAAACCATGACTTCACAAGATCATTTGAAAACCTTTACTGAGAGAAAATGCAGCAAGCCATGACAAGAAATTAAAAGCTGTGGATTAGTCCACAGAGGGCCTGTGAAGCTACAAGGAAAAAATGCTGCCATAGCAGTGCCAGCTATTGGGGGAAATCTGTGTCAGGCCCTGGGAGCTCAGCCTGCAGCAGGTGAGGGGGATCTGTGCTGGTCCTCCCCCTCACCCACGGCTCAGACCATGCTGGAAAGGGCTCCAGGACTCCCAGGACACTGGAGGACTCTTCCAGTGCTGCTCACATGCAGCATTGATTGCAACTTCTGTCTCAAGAGGCTGAGTCTGCAAATCAGTCTACTGGCCTGGGAGTCACTGCAGGGATGTTTGCACAAACCAGCCATTTCCTTGCATTAATTTCCTTGAATTACAAGTTTCCTTTCTCAATACTGGAATTCCTGATTGGTTTTACGTAACTGATGTATGTGTTATTTGCATCAGGACAATTAATTTCATGAGTAATATCACAGATTACATGAGATTGCATCACATTCTAGGAAAAGATTAACAAGGCTCAATCCTGTCACAGGAGTGCTGCACTTCAGGAAGAGAAATACAACTTTCTGCTCAGCCAGTCCCCTCACACTGTCAGCCATCTGGACAAGAAAGAAATCATTCTTTCTTGTACTAAAGAACCCTTTAGACACAGCAGTTCCCACCAGGACTCTGGTGTATTTACCCTGTAAGAGAAAGCCTGTGTCCCAGCAGCTCATCTTTCAAACACAAGCAGAGAGGGAGGATATTCCCAATCATACAGGCAGGGAACAGAGACTAAGGAAAATCCATCATTTTATTTTGCCAGGAGCCCAAGGGCAGCCTGTCACAGATAGGATGGCAGGACCTCAGTGTCACCTCCTCTGCATCACCCCATGCCTCACAGGGCCCCTGCTTGAATTGTAGCAGTGTAACAGTCAAGTCAAACCATTAAAGGAATGGAAGATTTCCCTGTTGATGGTTCTAAAATTTGCCTGTTGGTGTTTCTCCCATGTTGGTACCAAAGTGAAGAGCAGCAGCAGCAGCACAGGTGATTAATTCCCCACAGTCTCCCCTGCAGTGACCAGGGAGAGCAGGAGATCAGGAGATACCCAAGGTGCTTCTCTTCATTAAGATTCATGAGCTAAACTAACAGGGCAGAAATTAACTGGAAAGGAAATAAGATTTCTCAAAGATCTATTTGATCTGAGACAAAAGGGAATCATTATATAAATAGAGCAATTACTCTAATTAAGGCTTCCCTCCATGAATCTCTCCACTGAATGCTGCAGCTGCTGAAAACAGTTTGGCTGCCTATTATGTAAGGCAAACAAAACCACGGTCTGAGGTGTCATTAGCCCTCAAACAAAGAAGAAAGATGGTTCTATGGCTCTGTCTGTTAATGCATATATTATTTTTAATGATTGGAAGCCAGGAATCTTTTAGCTGCTTATTTTGAGCCAAAATTGTCTTTTGCTGTCCTGGGCAAAGCTCCCATCAGCCTCCACCCCAGTCCTGCCAGGTGATGCTCACAAATGTGCCTCATTTTCCCATGCAAGAGCAATCCAGGGCTTGCACACACGAGTGGGTTGCAGGAAGTGAGGGAGGCAGCACAGTCCAGTTTCACTGAAAAGTGTGGTCACAGCTGTCCCATGGAAGTCCTTGTACTCAGGGCAGCTCTGGCAGTGCCTGGCTGTGGGTGTGAGCCAGGCACTTGGAAGCTGGAATCCTCCTGACCTTCCCTGGGCACTGAGCTGCTGAGAGCAGGCCTGGAGTCACCGTGGCTCTCTCAAATGCCACCTCTGTTTCATCTGGGCATTTGCTCTGGCTGCAGACATCAGAGGCCATGTGGTGTTTCTGCTCCTTTCCTGCACACAGAGGGATCAGTTGCTGGAAGCCCTGACTCCTCCCAGTGCAGTTGTTGTGGTGCTGAGCCAGGATGTGACCCCACAGGTGTGGGTACCCCCACACTGCAGTCCTGGCTACACAAAACTGGCAGCAGCTGAAATCCTTCAGTGCAGAGAAGGTCCAGCAAGCACAGTGAGTGCCAGGGTTCAGAAGTACAAGACTGCCCTGAAAGCGTTTTCAGGAGAGGGGGGAGGAACAGATGGAGTGTGAAATATCTGTTATCTCCTTTTCCAGATAAAAAGGGGAAGGGAGGTGAAAATAAGTCTTCAGTCCAGCTCCCTAAAAGCCAGAAGACTGTAACAATAAGCATGACAGCAGTCACATGTCCAATGTGCCAGCCCCAGGCAAGAAGGACAAAATGTCAGTGCAGTGGGTATTAAGCAGATAAATTTGATCTCACTTTCCCCTGGTGCAGAAATGGCTGCTCGGTGCTGCCCAGACAGAGCTGGAGGGAACAAGAAGGATTAACTGGATTGCAAACAGTGCTGAGCAAGAGAACAGCAAAATAAACCCAGGTGGACAGAACAACTCCCACGTGGGACAGACACATCTGGCTCCAGATCTCCCCGTGGTGTAAACTGATGAGACTTTGCTGACTACCACAATGAAATGCTGTCTGAATAGCTGCAAACTTCCTCACTCTGCTAAAATTTACCTGTTTCCTTGCCTCCCCACTCATCAACAACTCATCAACACTAATGGAGAATAAAAAGGCCACAAGTATCAAGCACACCGGCCCCTGAGGATAACTAGTGATTTTTGACACTACTGCTTTTGGTACTTCTCTAATAAGTAATAATAAGTAGACACTAACTTTAGTCACTGGCTATACAGAATACTTGACAAAGGTTTTAGTCAGGATGACACCCCAGAAAGCTGTGCTTTCAGAACTGAGGAGTCACCCCACAGGGGTCACCAGCTGCAGGGGCTGCTCAGACAATATCAAAATCCTGCTGCTGGTTTTCAATTACCACAGCCAGGCTACAGGTGCAGCATGGGGATATGCAGGTCCATTACTAAATCAATACATCAATCAGAGGAGCACAAACACGAAGGCAAAATGAGCATCACACTTATTAACAGACTGGAAGCATGATCCCACTCTCATTTTAAGCAGGAGTAAAATCTTCCTTGGGTTGCAGGGGAAAACAATTAATCCTTTTCTGATAGTCCTGTCAAGAGGAACTGGGAATCTGTTACACAGCCCTGGGTGGTCTATTTACATAGGGTCAGGTACAAAGGGGACTAAAGTGCCCTGAACAAACCTGTAAAGTCCAATTAAGAAAAAAGAAAATACTTCAAAGGAGCTTTTTTTGTAGTCTTGGTTATATTTCAATTCTTTTAATTTTAAAGACACAGCATGTCATAAAGTTCAAAGCTGGAGGGATGAGTAAGACCTGAAGCCCTGGAAGGCTCAGTCAGTCAGAGTTTTGTTACCTCTATCAGTGTGAAGACCTCCCAGTTAGATGGACTGGCCCCTTCTGCCAGGGGCTGCACAGCCAGAGCTGGGCCCATCATACAGCCATCATTCCCAAATCCAGGTTGGACACAGGTTCTCAAGGGAATCCTTAGGATTTGTCCCAAGACTGGACTTTAATGGACTTCACCAAACCCTTTTTATGGGTCTTCAGTATCAGTTTAGATAAGGCAGAGCTGAGGAAGGAGCCTGGGCCACAAGTCTGAGGCTCAGACAGGGGAATTGCTCCTTCCTGAGCACCAGGGAGTAAGGAGGAAGAAGAGATGGGGAAGACAATGTTGGCACTAAGAACACACCTTCATTTTCCCCCATCCTTGGCAGGAAAGAGGAGGATGAGTCACACTTGATGTTACAATAGGCTGGTTTAGGAGCTTGTTCTGAAGTGAATCTGAGCTTGCACGCTGCAGACTTTAACGAGAAGCTAATTTCAGCCTGTTGGAAAGGGAATGGTCAAAGACCTAATGACTATTTCAAGATGAATTTGGCCTTGGTAAGCTCTATACAGATATCTGTAGTTTTCTTTCAGAGTGCATTTTTCAGAAGCATGGTACTATCACTGTGGGGAAGAGAAGCACTTGAGAAAGAGGTGTAATCAAACAACAGAAGAGATTAAAATCACTGGGGAAAGCTGTTTGCTGTTTGGGAATTAGGAGGGAAAGAGTAAGAGACAGCAGGTTACAGACGTGGATGTGCAAACTCAGGCAAAAGAGGTAAGAAGGCAACCTGAGCCCTGTCACCTCACCACGGTGTGTTTATGGCAGAAATGGTCTAGGCAAGAGATCTTTTAAAACTCCAGAAGTCCTCCCCAGCTGGGAACAACAGGCTCCAGAGCCCTGCTTTTGCAGCAGTGGCTGTGGAGCCAACCAGGAAATGCAAGATGAAAGCATTTCTGAAAAATAAAATAAAGGAAAAATGTGTACACAGATCCAGCACAGAGCTTCACAGAGAGATTTAAATATCAGCCTCACGCTGAAAGCCAAAGCTTAATCAAATTGTGCAAGAGAATTTATGGAGACTGCCAACTCTGAAGAGATGCCAAGGAGAATAATTTATTGGCATTGGAAGGCACTTTTAATATCTATCTGCCTTTTGTTAGCAGGCTCCTCAGCTCTGAGGATAAAGCAATGAGCTCATCCAGCTCCCTCTCTGATTTCAGTGGGTCCACCATCGTGCTGTCCCCTTTCCTTTTGAACTTTGCCTAAAAAATACATTTGGCTCATTCAGAAACAAGTTCATTCTGTTTATTCCAGCACTGAATGTGAAACAGATTATCTGCCTTTTTCTGTCACTTGGAAGGGAAGATCCTGGCCCAGACCTGCAGGATACAAATGCAAAGGGCAGACACAACTCGTGCAGAGTGACACAAGGGCACCATCAGCATCTGGCTGCCTCTTTTCACTCCTTGGAGGTGTTCAGGAGAGGACTGGGAAGCACAAACACTGGGGTTTGGTCGAGTTTACACAGGGGCGAAACTGACTGCCCAGGACTTAGGGAAAAAGGTGAGGCATGAAGGCAGCAGAGAGCACAGATGTTATGAGAGATGAGCTGAGGGAGAAGGCACCTCTGTGATATCTGAGGTGGTGACAGATACTTCTGACCTCCCTCTATCCAGAGGTGCTTGACCCCAAACAACTGCAGAGTATGAACAGAATAAGCTTCTCCAAAGTCCAGAGGACCTCAGCCTCCTGCTGATGTCAGGGGTGAGCAGCTGCAGCAAGTAGGCAGCTGGGATCATCCATACCTCTCCTGAATTTAGACATCCTTGTCAGCAGTGTGGAAACAGTCCTTTCCCCTCCACTCCTCTAGCACAGGAGACTGTTTGCTTTGATTACATTAAAAAATCTGCTTCTGAGTCTTCCTGCTGTAAGAGCTCCACCCCTCTGCCTCCTCTCCTCATCAAGGAATTTTCAATTTGCCCACAGTGGTGGGGCCAGTCTGGTTCAGCACAGAGCATTCACCATCCACAAAGCCTTTCTGAAAATAGGGGGCCTTCACTGAGGGTTTGGGCACTCAGGGTGGCACCCTTAGGGTGGGTAGTTCATTGCTCAGTGCTCACTTTGCCTTCTCTCCCTTAGTAAGGCCTGGGTGAAGTGTCCCAGGGAATTTACTCTTTTATTTGTACCTGGACACTTCCAGAACTTCAAGGGAGCTCATAAAAAAAGAGGGAGAGGGACTTTTTACTCAGGCAGATAGGGACAAGGGGAACAGTTTATAATTGAGAGGAGAGATACAGACAAGCTATAAGGAAGAAATTCTTGACCATGGGGTGGTGAGGCACTGGCTCAGGATGCCCAGAGAAGCAGTGAATTATTCCTGGAAGTGTCCAAGGCCAGGTTGGGTGGGGCTTGGAGCAACCTGGTCTGGTGGAAGGTTTCCCTGCCCATGGCAGGGGGTTTGAACTGGATGGTGTTTGAAGTCCCTTCCAACCCAAACCATTCTATGATCTTTCCAAACTTTTCTTCTCAGCCCAGTAGGGTAAGTGCCTGCACAGCCTGGATCTCCAGGGGCTCTGCTGGAGTTTTTATCCTGCATCCAGCCAAACTGGATTGCCCTGTGCACTACCCATGTGGGACATGAGTAGCTCCCCAGTATTTCTTTGGAATGAAAACCAGTACTCCCCAGAGTCCTGGATTCAACTCATACACACAAACATAGTAATAAAATTTATCTCACTTTATCATCACTTAGGATTCCTGAAAAATGATGGGAAACACTGCTCCTTTTCATGACAAGGAGGGACAGAGGAAGGTACTCTTCAAATACAGTTTTTCCTCATCTAGTATCAGCTTCAAATTTAGGAAAGAAAATCACACACATGCACCTTCCTAACTTCCACCAAACTTATTTCTATGTATGCAGATGGGTACACACAGGAAATCCCAACTCCTTCACCTTGTGAGCCAGAAACAAGCCCATAAAACACAGGTCATGAGAGCAGGACCCTGCTCCTGCTGACCCACAGAGCACCATTATTGCTGCAGCTGGGTCTGGAGCACCAGTCCCAGACAGGACAGCCTCCTGGAGTTAACCTGACAGTGCAAAGGGGATTTTACACAATTCTGCAAGAACAAAGTCTCAGTGGTATCTGGAGGGGGGGAAAGGAACTCAGTGACCCAAAGCAGGAGAAGAGTTCACTCAACCAGGCCATTTGCCTTCTGAGTCACTTCCAGGCTGCTGTTCTCTAGAAACACAGATCAAGTTTTTCTTCTGCTTCCTCGGCACTGTAGTGCTGATGCAATTTTTCTCATGCTTGCCCTCAGCCAAGCCCCCTCACTTTCCCACCCCTCTCACTCATCACACCAATCCAGGGGCATTTGGGCTCCCCAGTGCTGTTCCACCTGCGCTGAAAGAGAGCACAGGCTGCTAAAACCACAGCAAATTTCCTTTGCACCTTCCCCTTTTCTTGTCTGGTGTTAATTTTTCACAGAAAACCCACTTGGAGGTGGATATAACCACTTCTGCCCACTCTCTTAACTCCAGTAGTGTTTTTCTCAAAATGCAGGTCTTTAACCAGCTGGAGGAAGAACAGGCTTTAGTCTCATTTGTGTCCCCAAAATACAAAGCTACAGGCAAGGCTGCCTAAGCCTCACTTTTGGAGGGAGCATTTCAGCTAGGCCAGAAGAGTTTCAGAGCTTTCATTGAGACCGGGGGTTAGCAGAAAAATGTCAAGAGACATCCTTGGCTTTGGCAAACTCAGCTGACAGGAATTTGGAAATCAGGGTGCAGAAGGCAGAGCAGTACTAACATTTCCTTAGGGAGATGCTGCTTCCCAGCCCTTGCAGTTACCAGGCTCTGAGGGTGAAAACATCTAATTTCCAAGCCTTTGGGCCAAGCATCGCTACTTGAGATCACCAGTCCATGGAGTGCCTCAATAGGCTTAGCCCTTCTCTCCTCATCCAAAACCATGCTTGGAAAGCAAAATCCCTGCAGCTTTCCCTGGGAATTTGTTTCCCATTACACCACTGACTTCAGAGACCTGATTTTCAGTGTCTCCCTGCATTATCCCCTCAAACTAAGCTGCCTGTGAGCCAGGCAGCGTGGCTGAATTGCATCTGAGAAAGCCATGCACAAAGTGAGTGAAACATGCTGCCAAAACCCCACCCCACTTATGGGAAGCAAGAGGATTGTATTTCATTTTGCAGTGCACTCAGCTGAATCCCAAAGCTCCAGGCTGCCTGGAAAGCTCCCCTCTCTGCTCCAGCACTTTTTGGTGGTGACAATTAACAAATTCAGAATGCTGACATGCTGTAACAAAATAATGTCTAGCTGGACTCTTCCTGTAAGAGATTTGGTGCAGCAGACTCTGCTCTCTGCACACTCACTCACACAGTTTCTCCCTCACAGTTTCTCCATGATCAGACCCTGGTGACTGCTCTATCAGCTGATGGCAAAGAGTGTTTGAAAGAATTTATTTGACACACACAAACCCAACAGCTCCTTGTAATTGCCATGAACTCCTTGTAACTGCATTCAGGTAGGGCAATGGAGAAAGCTTTTTTCCTTTAGGAATTAGAATCAAAGCAAAACTTATGTCTAGAATAAGCTGAAGTGGTCTGAATCCACTTAGCAGCTATTCTCCTCTTCTGCACTTTTATAACACCTACAAGCAAATGCATGCCCAGTTTGACTTGCTCACAAGCAGAGGACAGCTCAGTTTGAGACCTTGACTCCTGACTTGAAGCATCAGTACCTGAATTTCCCAGTGACACATTCAGACAGGGCAGGGTACACAAATGAGAAGTTCAGCTTTGCTCCTCTGGGAATACTGACTCCATCAAACCCTGCTGATTTACCTCTGTCCTACTCCCTCCCCAGCCCTTTAGGGGAAATTACAAGGAAAAAAAAAAAAAAAAAAAAAAAAAAAAAAAAAAAAAAAAAAAAAAAAAAGAGAGAGAAAACAAAACAGATAAAAACAGATAAAAAGGTTTTTTTCTGGAGCACAAATATTTCTGCTTTCAATTCTGTACAAAGTCCCAGGGCACTGAGGTTAGTTTTGTTTTCCTTGGTACCACTGTTCACAAACCCTCCAGGAACACCCAGTGACGTAAATGAGGTCCTAAGAACGTAGTTTTGTTATTGTCAAGAAACTGCAAAGATGAACAGGGTGCAATCTCCAGAAATTGTGTGGTTTCTGATGGGGGGAAATCGGTGAAATGCTGTTACACAAAGTGAAAGCCAAATGAGGCAACAGCATCTGTGAAATGAGTATTGAAACTTACTACTCTTGTTTAAAATGAAGCTCTTCACAAAGGCAAATGGATCAAGTGCTTTCTAAACCTAGATATATCTGTAGAGCAGCTCTAAGAACCTACACCTAAGTGCATCTTCCTAGCAGAAGGATGTGATTTTCATTTCAAAGCTTTGTACCATTCAAACATGCTGAATGCTCACTAGTCCTGTTCAAGGTTAGAGACCAGAACTTTTAGTAAGGGGATAATCCAGTTATTAAGGCTACTAAGGTCTTAGCCTGCAATACAAGAGAATCCAGGTTTAATTCCCTGATCTTCCATGGGCTTCCCATGCCATGTAATTACTTACAATCATTTATATCACTGAAGTAGTTGGAAGCTGATTTTCCAGAGCTCTTAGCATCATGGTTAGAAAACACTGTCACAGGTCTAAATCAGAGAGCTTGAGTGCATTTTTTGTTGGAGAAAAACAGAATAGTAATAAGAAGATGCTCATTTAGTCATAATGCTGCATCTAAGATAAATATTAGCATTAGATGCGTGGGTAAAAGAAAATCTGTATATTTAGCAGCTAGAAAATCTACTGCCTTTCTCAAAAAATTCAGATTTACCACTCTGTGTTATACTAACACCTAAAAATACCGATCAAACATTATCAGTCCACTGAAAATGTAATATCTCAGCAGTGATAACATTTGTTATCAGTCAAAGGAAATCAAAGTGTCTGTGGCTTCTATTTTAATTTAGGGCCCCAGACAATCTCTTGACAGGACGTTCCCTTCCTGTTACTAAAGTCAACATGCTCTGATTCTTCTTTAGAACTCAGTGTAAGAAGGAAAGGAGGAAAGAAGGAGCTCTACCAGTGAACAGCTCCTGGGCCCAAAAGCAGCTACTGTGAAGTTGCAGAAATTCGGCCTGGAGCCAACAATCACCAGAGCTGTGAAATAAGATGCAACAATCACCTCCAGGTAGCAGAAACACTGAGGAACTGAAGGTCCACTCAACATCTCAGTTGTCAATTCCCACTAGTTAATCCCAAAACTCCTGGTGAATGCCCCAAATTTCAGCCTTTTTCCCCAGAGCAGACACTGAGTAGGGCTTCTCTTGAGCAGTGCATGTGCATTTCAGAGAGGCAGTTTGGATTTCATTTGTTTGTCACCAGCAACACATGAGACAGACAAGCAGAGGGGCTGGAGATGAGACTGATTTTCAGGCAAGGAACCAGCAGTTATTGAGCTGACTGGGTTTTGGAGAAGCTCAATGCTTTCTATTTAAATTCTCAGCTCCCTCCTCAATTGTGCCCCTCTTCCTCCAGTGCTCCTCATCATGTTCCTTGTCCGTTAATCACAGAAGGGACCTTAAGCTGTTAAAATTTGGGCTCTGAACACAAACTAGAGCAGCCTGGGGTGACTGCAGATTGCACTGGCTGTTTCTGGGAGGCCCTATCAGAATGAAGAAAACACTTCATTTCATCAAGAGGCTAAACCACAAATGATATTTTATTACACCCTGAGATTCCTGTTACGACAAGCATCTACATGACCACATTTTACCTCCATATCATAATTATGCAATATACCTGCAACAAATCCACTCCTCTAGTACTTGTCACTGCAGAAGAGGAATTAGTACTTAAGAGGTACTTAGGAGTCCCAGCTCAACCACATAAACGCTGCTCCAGAAGCTGCAATGAGTCTGAAGTTCATGTTTATATTTAAAATATGTAGTGAGTTATTTCCAAAACCCAAGAGGGCCTCCAGCATCACAAACAATCAATTCTGAGCACGACCTGTGATTTCAAAGCTCCTCTTACTCCTCTGGGAATGGATTTTATTATCAGTTGATTTCTGCAAAATTTATCAGATGTCTTTTCAGATATAGGAAGTAGTTGCTTGACACACATACAACAGAAACCCTTCAGCAGAAAATTTCCATATTTTTGCTACTAAAAACTCTCCTCTTTCCCTCAAATGGTCCCATCATTGACTACCCCATTCCTATGGGTCAGTGCTCCATGAGTTTCTATAAATTACTACCTTATCCAATTATTTCTTAGATCCTCTATTACCATTTACTGGTATCCACTTTCAAATGCATCTTTGCTCACAGTGCTTTCTCAAGAAAAGGGAATACTCTGATCCTTCTCTTTCCAAAAGGTTCTTAGAGATATTTGGTGATGTGTAAGGGCCAGGAAGAAGTCTGTAGCAGAATACCCAAGTTAGGTCCCCCAGTTTGTAGTTTAACACTCTTGTCATAGAAGCCCATTTTGATTCCTTACAGAAAAGCCAGGCAGTTCCAGTTCATTAGGCTCACACACAGCTCAAAATCTTAAAAGCTTAATTCCTGTGTCACAGGCAAAGATATGAGGCATGTGGATAAAAGAACTCATGGAAAAAGTTAGGAATATATGGCAGGACAAGGACAGAGTGTCACCAGCAACAGCCCTCCTCAAACTTCTTGCTGCACAGCTGCAATTTTTTTCCTCCCAAACACACAAAAATCAAACTCCTGTCTTTGCACGCAGACAAGCAGCAACCCTGGGGGACGTTGGCATTACCAGAGAGGATTATCAGGAAGCCTTCACTTCTTGGCCATATGGCTGCTACTGATTAAACCCTGTGTTTACCTGCTGCTTCTGTTGTGGGAGACAACCACACACTGTCAATCATTAAGCAAGCAGGGGAATGCCCAGACACACAGACAGGATCACACTCTGCTTGCCAAGTTGGCTACTAAACCATATAAAGGCCATAACTATGCAAACACACCTAAGTGTGGCAGGATGTTCTTTCTGTTTACCCTTCAATCCGAGATAAGAGCAGGGTCGGGGTCAGAGTCTCAGGTGATTTCTGTGTGCCAATACCCCAGCCCCGCTCTCTTTTGCTGGAATTAGGCTGGAGAAACCTAGGACAGAGAGCAAACAGCCAAAGGAACTCACAGCTTTGAGGATTGCCACTGCATCCTGCTGGAGCCACGTTGGGTAGACGACTTCATCATTCAGGATGGCCTCGAAGAGGTCGTCCTCGTTCTCGGCCTCGAAGGGCGCGTGGCCACACAGCATCTCGTACAGCAGCACCCCCATGGCCCACCAGTCCACATCAGGGCCATACAGCATCTCCTGCAGGATCTGCAGCACAGATGGGAAAGAAACACCAACCCTGAAGCTTCATGGCAGAGCAGGGGAGGAAAGAAGGGTTTGGGAACAGTAACACAGAAGCTCTCGCTAACAGCGCTCTCTGTTTGGCTGGTGGATGTCCAGGAGCATAAAGTGATCTCACTCTGGGAGCCCCCAGGTCAGCACAAAGGTACCTCAGATGCTCTAAAGCAAGGACTTGATTAGCTTGGCTGGGTCACTTGGGAAGCAAGCCCTCAGAATGATGCTGGGGCTGAGCTGCAGGAGAAGGGGCACTCCAGCAAAACTGGCTGAGCAGCCACGTCTGTGAGCTGACATCGCCTCCTCCTTGCCCTGGGAAGAAAACACCTACCTGGCTCCAACAGCAAGGCTTTCGGCTGGAGAAGCAGTGTGAGTGTGGGAGAATGGTGCAAACATCAACCACAGACAGAAATTCAATTGTGTTGAAGGATGTGAAGCCTTGTTGGAACATCTGGCAGCATCTGGAGGGCAGCTGCTCCTTAAAGAGGTGTTTATTAATTTTGTAGTGAGATTGGGGAATGACAGGGAGTGTGAGGACGTAGAAAAAGGAACTGTGTAACGAAAGAGAATTCAATCTCCTTTCAAATCAAGCTGGGACAGCATCTGTATGGGCCTCTCAAGATTTTTGCAGCTGTATTTCCACTTTTCACCTCCCATTTTCTGTAGAAAAATATAGACTTATTTTGGTCCATACAGCAGCCTGAAGATTTACTCATGCCTCACTTCACAAGGGGCTGATAATAGAGGAATTTCCTCTCAGGAAGAAACCTTGAGCTCAGCAATCAAATAAGGCAAAGCCAAAGACACTGACAGTTCCAGAGCCAACCTACACTTTTCACATTTTCCTGACCAAAGGAAGGTTTCCCGTACCTCTGGAGCGATGTAGTCTGGTGTGCCACAGAAGGTGGCTGTGGTGATGCCATCATGAATGCCCTCTTTGCACATTCCAAAGTCTGCCAGCTTGCAGTGCCCCTCGTAGTCCAGCAGCACGTTGTCCAGCTTCAAGTCCCTAAAATGAGAATCATTCAGAGTCACTGTGTGCTTGGAGCAGCTCCACACAGATGCAGGCACCATTCCAGGCCTCAGAAGCTCAACCTGCAACCTGGACAAACCTCATCATCATCAAAAAAATTAACCAAAGTCATGCAGGAGAGGTTTTCTTTTGTTTCATGTCTTACAAAAGGGATGGAGGAAGAAGCATCATTCTGCCAATGGCATTTAATGCAGGCAGGTGCTGCAGGACTTTGCCCACATGGGTTTCCAAACACACCACAAACCTGGCTGGCAGGGCTCCTGCTCCTTTAGCTCTGGGACTTGCTGGAGCAGAGGTTGCCAGAGCTGTCAGATTGTGTAAGGATGATGCAGCAAAATGCTGTGCACAGGCCACACTGATTCAGCAAAGCTGCACTGGAGCAGACACTGGAGTTGGGGAGCAGAGCAAGGCCTCTGCAGAGGAGAAGCATGTTCCCCATTCTCCTGAGGTGTTGGGGCATCAGTGCCAGATCTTCTTGTTATCAGCCTGACTGATAAATCCCATCTGGAGCATTATACAAGCTGAGAAGAGAAGAAACTCCCTACTGACATCACACACATGGGCAGGGGGAATCTTTGGGCAGCACAGGATGCCTCCACCACAAGGCAAAGTCTTAAAGTCCTCCCAGCTGTATCAATTCCAGCAGTGCACCAAAAAAAAGCAGTGAACATCCCCCATGGCACTCACTGGAGTGGGTATTTCTTTGTCACTGTCACAAGAGACCTGCAGCCCAACAAGCTGCAGGGGGACACTTTTTCCAATTCATCACCTCTACCAGCCTGGGAGCTCCTCATTGAAAGCAGAGCTGCCAAAATGACAGAGCCCTAACAAAGCTTATCAGCTTGCCTGACCTTGAGATTGCCCACGGGAATAGCCTGCAGCCAGAAGCTCTGCCAGGAACACACTGGAAAGCACGGGGTCATCTGCAGACTTAGGCAATGCCTGCCTAAAAATACACCAGCTCGTAGCACCTCTGCTCTGCAGCTGCCAGACAAGCTCCAGGCACCACTGCAGATGCAGGAGAGGAGCTCTGATGGGAGCTCTTTGTTTGTGCAGCACAAAAAGGTCACAGTTCATTTTTTGAACTGTCTCAGGTGTTGGCCTAAGAGCTGCCCAGAGCCATCGCAGCAGCACCGTGACAAAGCCACCTTCCAAGTCATTCTGATGCCCACATCAGGATCAAAAAACTAAATACATTTTAGGGTCTCAGAGCCCCTTCATGCTGGATCTTGATCCATTCTGCCCTTTGGTTGGATATCTGTTTCCCTGGGAAGGAGGAGCTGTAGGGAGGGTGTTAACAGAGGTGGTGACATCTCCATAACAGTATAAAAAACTATGAGCTGACATCTGAATCCAGCTTGATCCTGTTCATCCTCCATCTATAATCCTGAAGCAAAAATTAGGGGGTTGATGTCTCTTCCACAGCCCACAGGATACCAGTCAGCTCTCCCTCACCTACACTGCTGCACTGGAAAGATCAAGGACACATTGTGTGAGACAATCAGAGCCACATCCTCTCCTAAAGAGATAAGGAAAAGTATTCTTAGCCTCTTTTGAATGGATGGGAAAGCAAAGGATAGAAATTAAGAAATTTGCCCATGTCCCCCAGAGACAAGGTTGAATACCAGCTTCCTGAATTCCAGCTCAATCACAAGATCACACATCCTCTCACTTCAACTTTAAGATGGCTTGGCAATACAAGCCAGCACAAAGCCTTCTGCAACTCTGCTGCCCTTCCCAGTAGGCCCATGAGCTACCCAGTGGCCAGTGAAATTTGGATGCCAAGGACAGTGCCCATGCCTGTCTCACACTGCAGTGTTTGCTTTGGGTGGGATGCTCGGCAGGAGACACTTATTTTTTTCCCTTCTGAGAATCACAAATGATGCTCGAGGCATGTGGGCAAAGGCTTGTCCTGGAAAGGCTTTAGGAGAGCACAGGGAGAGGTTTGTGCATGGTTGCCCATGACAGCCCATCTCCAGCAGCAGTTTACAGCCAAAGCTCCTGTTGCTCTTCCCCATGGTTCCTGGCAGGGCAAGGAAGCCCTCCAAGCATGAAGGCAGGCTTTGTTTTCAGGAATCTGCCACGATGTGGCTGAAATGCAGTTTATTCTTGGCTCAGGTTTAAATGCAGCAAACACCTTCTTGATCCTGGGCAGTGCTGACTGTTGTGGTGTGGCCCTAAAGGTACAGCTGGGAGGGGAATTTTCATGAACTAGCTTGGAGATCCCCCTAGAAAACCTCCTGCTGTTCCCTGAAACATCCACCATGTCCTAGAATGCTCTGGGAATACCTCAAAATACACCATCCTTCCATCTGAGCCAGCAGAAGCACAGCCACAAATGTGGAAGAGCAGAGGCAAGAGACAGCTACAGGGCTGGGCCAGCTCTGCTGACCACGTCACCAGGACATGCTGCCACTTCCCAACCTCTGCCCCACAGCACATGCTGAGAACTCCCAGATCCCTGTCAGCTGCAGAGTGCACCATGCTCATGCCTGCTCTGAGGTGGCAGGAGTCCTGCAGGTGTGAGAGAGCTGTGCTGGCTGTGCCCTCCCAGAGAGCCTTTATCTCTGTAATTGCCATCGAATTTACACTGCCTGCCACTCGCTGGGTAAGCATAGTTTTAACCACACGAGGCAAAGCTCCAGCCCTTGGCTTCTCCACACTGCACGTTAAACCCATTAACAGTGTCTGTTGTCTCCTCCTGACTTCTGTCCAGCAGTGTGAAACCCAACACTTGCATTTTCTATTTTCACATAACCTGTAATGTGACGTTTACCCTGGCTCTCACTTGCTCTGGCCCTTGGCTACGTGGAGATCATTTCAGAAGAGGACCTCCCGTGACCACAGAAGGCTGCTCAATGCTCTTTGCTTGGCAAAGTGACAGGAGATCATCCTACATTTTCCTCTCAGAGCAGGTCTCGTGGGTCAGCACAGTGGCAGCCTCAGCCATGAGCTCCTCTGGAGCCTGCTCTCTCTGGCTGCCCCACAAGATAATTCCCTGGGAAAGCTGTGGTTTGAGCATTTGTCCCAAGCCATCCCAGCATTTGTGAGCTCTGAACTCACTGCTTGATGCTGACAGGTCTCCCCACGCACCGAACCCCGCAAGCCTGCACGGCCACATGAGAGGAAAAACACTGACAGTTCTCGGAGATTTACAAGGAGCTCTTCATTTTCGCAGCAAGGATTCCGGGAAGCTGATGAAACTGGAAGCCATCCAGCTCAGAAAGGCCAAATCTACCTCATTTCCTTAATACTTGCATTTTCCATTCAATATTTTTAGCAGTTCCATGAAGCAGTAACGGCAGAGAGGTTTTCTGAGGCTGCGTTTCTAAGGTCCAGCTGAGGTTCTGCCTTTCACTGGCAAACCTTCCCTGGAAAACAGGCTTCATCCTGACTCAGAAAAGGCTGTCTTTGTCCTCACCCTCAGCTATGGCACACTGGCTTAATGGCCTTGTTTAGTCTAGACCCAGAAGAAATGACAAAATGAGCTGCTCCAGTGTCACTCACTGGGAGAGGTGTTCTTTGCACATCTGCTGCCTTCGTAAAAAAACCCAAAATTACAATTGCAGATGATCTGGTCCTTTGCCCAAGCATCTGTCAAATGCAGTTTCCCTGCAGCGGGGAGTTTTGCCAGGGAATGTGTGCTACACACGTACCTGCCACTTGCTCTGCTCCAACCATCTCGCTCCTGAGGTAGAAACTGTATTGGAAAGGATGAAGTTTGGTGGGTTTTTCCCTTATTTTGGTTTCATCACCCTGTTGTGGTAAGGGGCTGTACATGTAGTAAGGATCCGGAGGAGTAAGGGTGGCAGACACTGGCTTCCTGCCTCCCCTCAGGGTTATCCCAGGTTTGCTAATCTCAAAGGTCCAGTTTAAAGCTTGCTAAAGCCTGGTGTTCTCATCTCAATGCAAATCACTCAGTCGTGAAAGCTGTGGGTGCCAGCCACAAAGGTAAGTGTGGCTAACATAAAACTCCAACCAAATGGTTTTCAAAAAATACACAATGAAAAACAAAATCCTCAAAGCTGAAATTAGCTAAATGAGTAACTTTGGCTTTTCTGAAGGGGAAAACTTTCCCTTTAGACACTCCTTGGAAGTGCTTTTGGGGAGCAAATGTGCATTCAAGTCCCTTTGCAAGCAGGGATGAGATTTTAATTTTTCTCCACTTCTGCTGAAGTCATTTTACTTCACAAAAATACTGCAATCTCCATCATGATGCAGAAAAATGCATTTCTATTGCCTGCTCTGGTATCCAAAGTAATATACATTTCCAACTCCTGCTTCAAAAATATTGTATTTTTTTTTTAATGAAGCAACTCCAACAGAGGAGAATAAAATATGTACAACCTGCAGAATAGCACAGTTGGTAAGATAGTTAAGGAAAAGGCAGTAGTTTTCAAGTTGGAGGCTTTGCTCCAAATACAGTGGACAACAGATTTAAACCCATACTTTGATTAAATAAGGAGGAGAACAGATGGGAGGTCTCAGTTTTATGTAAAGCCCTAAATACTCATGTGAAGCTGATAATGTTTCCCATTTTCCTTTGCATTCATAAGGAAGATCCAAACTAAAATACTTCATTTTAGCTAAAACCAATGATCTCTTCACTTATAAAAAAAATGCTTTACAAAAGCCTTACCATTTATTTTGGGCCCACAAAACTATTTTCTATCTTTCTTTCCGCACTAAATTTTGAAGACTCCCTTAGGAAACTCAAAGAAAATAATTATTTTCATGAATCTATTCCCACCAGCTTTGGACTAGGAATCTCCACATTTTGTCCCCAAGATTTTACACCACTTTGGGAATTGAGGCTGTTTCTACTGTAAGTCTTGGGTTGTGGAGAACTTCACAGAAAATGGTTCATATCTCCCCCATTTTCTAATAACAACCAAACATTATTTATTTCTATGGTCAAGTAAGCTCTTATAACAAGAAACTCATACTCTCAGAGCCCCAAGAGTTAAGCATGTCCTGGGCAGTGGTAAAGCTGAGTGGCAGCAGTAAATACAGGCTGAAGCTGACACCTGCAACATATTCTACCTGAGCTAAGACATAAAAACCCAGGCTAAGCTGCTGATATTTGCTTAAGCACATCTTTAGGGCAGGAGGAAACACTGAAATCACAAAAGAAACACCAGGTTACTGGTCTTTGATAAAGGGAGCCACAAAGCAAAGATCAAAAAAGGATCAAGCTGCACCGAGCTGGAGAAAACCAGTTGAAATCCTGACTTTTGCTGCCAAATAAAAAGAGGTAGGGCACTGTTGCTACCCAGCATATAACCAGTGTGTAGGCATCTACACACACCACTGTGTGGGCATTGCAGGCTGAGATGGAAAGTGCTGCTTTACACACCTGCACCTTCCCAGCCCAACCCCTCAAATCCCATGGGATTTCGTCTGTGCACCTCATCCTCCCCAGCACTGCACAAAGTAATGTCAAAATACACAGGGACTGCAAAACATAACTTCAACTCGTTGCTTCCTTGAAAAACATTCCTTTGGGTAAAGAAAACGTTTCTTTTAGTTTCCAAACAACCTCTGAGGTGAAACCCGCCCAGACCGCTGTCAGCCACACAGACAGCCTGGCTACAGCAAACTGCAACCTGCAGTGCAGTGTAACAGGACAGAAATGAAGGCAAGATCTCTCCAGATATTTGTAATTCATAAATACCAGAAAGCAGGAATGAAACACAGCAAGTGCCTTTCTACACTGGCCTAACAGCCAGAAGCTGTTTTCAAAAGCTGACCATACTTAAGTGTTTAGGGACTGTAAATACAGCCACCAAGGCTCCAGGCTGACCTTCTCATTTCTCACAAACAAAGCAATAGCAGAAATGTGATATAATGATTCAAGGATTCAACTCAGACTCAGGGTAAGAAGTAGAAGCAAGTGAAACTTTACTGAAAATCCACACTCATTGCTGGGCCAATTAACAGTAGACAGCTGCCTGCTCTTGCTGGCCATGGGAACCAGAGGAGGCTCGTGGGAAAGGTCCATCCTACAGGCACCTCAGCACCATTCCTGGGGCTTTTACAGCCTCATCCCACCACAGCACATCCCGCAGACTCCACAGACAGCTGGGGAGGGGAGTGTGGCAGAGTACAAGAGCCTCCTGCCTTGTCTCTGCCTCACCCCACCCGCTCTGCTGGCACAAAGAGCACAGACCTTTGGAAATGCTCTGCACCCATGCATTAGGATAAAGGTGTGATGGATTAGGGATACTCAGCCTCCAAAGCAGGCTCCACCTCTCTTGCAACACAAGACGTTACAGAGTGATGCAATATGGACTCTAGTCCGGGGTCAGACACAGCACTAGAACATTCTGAACACTCACCACACCACATGGCCAAGGACTGCCCTGAGGACAAGGTCAGGAGCGTGTGAATTAGCCCCAGACAGATCCTCACACCTGCATCTGTGCTCTTCAGGATGTCCAAAGGCA
This sequence comes from Cettia cetti, assembly GCA_013401135.1. NCBI lineage: Eukaryota > Metazoa > Chordata > Aves > Passeriformes > Sylviidae > Cettia > Cettia cetti. The sequence continues at coordinate 87,133 of VZUI01043858.1, read as the reverse complement.
CTCGGTGTCAGTCTTGCACACTCACAGGGTCTGATTCCTGCTCTGTTGCTTGGGCTTCAGACTAAACAGACTGGCAAGCACTGCATCCAGAAGTGCTCTGTTATTATTTTAAAGTCAAGCAGCCCTTCGAGCACAAGGACAAGTTTCTGCAAGCAATCTGCCTGCATTAAGGCAGCACCATGGGGGTTTTGGCAGACATGGGCTGGCACCCAGGGCTGCTGGCTGTCCATCTGACCCCTTCCTGCCTGCAAGCAGCTCCCAGGCCCTCATCAGAGACTGGTCCTCTCCTGCTCAACCCCGGGCTGCTGCTCTGAAGACAAAGCAGTGCCCAAGGCACTGACTTCTCTTACAGCACAGGAGATGGCATTACCCAGCACCCAAGACCTCTCTGGTGGTTTGAAGCAGCAGCACTCCCACCTCCCCTCCCTCTGGGCACTTCAGAAGGGCGCCTGTGGAAGCTTAACACAATTACTCAGAGGATTTCATTGCTGCTGAGATGAGCAGGTGTGATTCATCCTCCAGTTAAAACAAGAGTGGTAGGCTCAAGTATAAAGGCAGAGACTAAAAACCCTGGGCACACCACGAGAGATAATCACACAGCTTCCCCCACACTGGTGGTACAGATCCAGTGGGACATCACGGGTGCCCTGAGTCCCTCTGGAGTCAGGCACACCTACAAGCTTCCCCTTCATTACAGCCACAGCAGCTGTAAAAGGGCTGATGACAATGTCCAAAGGCAGCTTTACAAGGGCAGAAAGACATGGGGGGCATGTGAAATGGGGCAGCCACGAGCCAGAGCCATTACTGGTGAAGCACAGGTTGCCACACTGGAGTAATTCCAAAGATGGCACAATCCCTATAATATATTTACACATCCAAATTGGTGTGTGTTCATCTTTTACAGATACTTTTATATAATCTACGTATTATTTGCTGCACTTTTATGTGGGACTCTAATCAGGGAAGAGGAGCTACACTTGAAGTGTTTGCCTGAATCCCAGAGCAGCTGTCCTCCCATTTACTGCAGGAAGGGGAGAGGTGGACTGAAAAATGTTTCGTGTCCAGCTTTTGGTATGGACTCCACGCATTCCCTCTCTGGAGGAGCTGCCAGCCTAGTCCTGTGATAGACTCCTCAGTCCCACTGGGCAGCAACCCTGGAATTTGCTGGCCCTGAAACATTACTTGCTGAGTTGCTCCCAACAGAGCTCCTATTTTACCATTGCCAGAAAAAGAGGGAAAAAGGAAAAAAAAAAAAAAAAAAGGAAAAAAACCCAACCACAATGTTTCTTTTTGTGCATCCCATTGCCTGAATTCTTCAGAGGAGGCACACAAGGGACACAAGACCCAAATGCAGGAACAAGAATCAGGGGAATGATGGAGCTGGGAGAGGTTAAAAAGCACAAGCCTGTTGTGTCACTTTGACAAAAATAGATCAATGTTGATTCAAAGCCTGATATGGAAATTAAAATGAAATCAGGTTTGTGCCCTCAGCACAGCATGGTCTCAACACTGCAAGATGGAGTGAGAGTTATCCAGGATTAGTCATCACCAGCTGCCCACAGCCCACCACAGGGCTGCTGAAGGCTCTGTCCCAGCTCCAAGCTGTCCTGGTGGCATCAGGGTTGGCCTGTGCTGCTGAAAAGGCTCCTCCTTCCCCCAGCACACAGGAACAGGTTCCCATGTCATCTCTGTGTGCCACTAAGCCTGCCCTGGGGGAATGAGCCAGCAGCCCACACCAGAGTGACTCTCCTGCTCATCCACAGCTGCCATGGAATCCACCCTCCCCACACCCCAGTCTCAGGAGGAAGACTTCGCTCCTAGAAATGACAAAGAAAATAAAAATAAAGGTGTCCCTATCCATGAGGATGATGTGTGCAGACTGCCTCTGGCACTGGCTCGGGCAGCAAACCAAGCTGTGCTGGTGCTGGCAATGCCAGCAGGGCTCTGTGGGAAGGACACTCCTGCCTGGAACCTGTAAATCTGGTCATGCAGACTTCTCCACATTCATCTGACACAGGTAAGGTTCACTGTACTCTGAGCCTGACTCTAAATCCAGGGAAATTGGTGAAAAAAAAAAAACCCAACTCCTGTCAAGTTCACTCAAATTTGAAATAGGCCCTGAGGAAAAAAAATTACTTAACCTTATTAAGGCTCTGAATTACAGATCCAAATTTATAAAGCTAAGGCTATAGGTGCTAATCTCCTTTCTATAATGGAATAAACAAAGCTGAAGGCAGAAGTACTGTATTTTTAGACAGGATTTTTAAAAGTACCTCTCTTTGGCCTGTACATTTCCACTGCCAAACTTACTATTAACTTCTGAGGCAGCATCCGTGCTGGCCCAGCATGGCTACTTTTGAAAATCTCACCATCTGCACTGAATTTTTATGCACAGAGCAAAAGAACAGTCTCCCTGCTAGTGACATGTTGTGGGCACAAAGCACACAGCCATCCCACTGCTGCACAGGAGGGGGTTCTGCCTGGTTCCCCTTGGAATAAATGAATAAATTTCCTAGGAAATGCTGTCTTGAGAGCTATTTCTTAAAAAAAAACACAAACTCACACCGTCACTGATATAATTGGCTCTTTTTTTCCTAAGACTCCAGGGATCCTTTGGGCAAACACAGTGCTTTTCTGACTGCCCTGATCTCTCTGCTCTTGACCACAACAATCACTTAAATACAAAATGGAAGAGGTTTTTGTAGGAGCCTAGAAGATGGGTCATTCATTATCCCAAGATTTCATTTCTCATTTCATGTGAATTACTGTTGTTATTCACTCATTACAGCCAGAGCTGTGTGAAGCCCAAGGATCCTGGATAAGCAGGGCAGAGCCAGGTGGAATTCCTGGCTGGGCATGCTGGGCTCTCTGCAGTCCCACTGGGACTCCTCCCGGGCTGCCTGCGTGCAGGATTAGCTGCCACTGACCTCTGCCAGGCCAGCAGGGACAGAGCAGATCCCATGTGTCACCCCAAATGCCACACAGCATCAAACAGACCCCAAATTGCCCATCAACAATGCTGGCTGGTGTTATCCCCACGTCACATCAAGTACTTAAACCTTGAGTCTGACTGCTCCAGGCTCCCTCTTCAGCTGGCACAGGGGAGAGATGCTTTCCCAAGCCATTTCAGGCCCTCTAAACGTGACTCACCAGCTGACAAGGCTACCAAAATTCCCCAATTAGGTGGCTGCCTGATTGCTAGTAAAGCAGCAGTAACTCAGAGCAGGAGTCAAGTGATGCTCACCTGACCGGGCTACCAGGCACAGGGAGCTGCCAGCTGCCTTGTTCCTGTCATGTAGAACAAATGAACCACAAAATTAAATAAGCACTGTCTCCACTGACCCTGTCAAGAAAAAAAAAAAAAAAAAACCCAAAAAACAACAATCCAGAAATGGGACATGAATGAGGAAAGTCTGTCTTTATACTGCTCAGCCCTTGAATTTTTAGCACATTCACACATCAAGTCCCTGCAAGCCCCTTTGGCCTCTGCAACATGTGACCATGGAGAAGGATACCCAGGGTACTCAGTGTCTATCTGGAAACATGCCTCCTGGCATATTCAAATTCTACCATTTTAGCTGTGGTAGATCTGAAGCTGTCAGGTCCCTCTTGCTTACACAGGCTCCAGCTATATATCTTGCTTATAAATCCCTTTGGTCAGGAAGAAGACTCCACAAACCCCCACTGAAACCCATTTCTAGTCCAGGGAGACAAGAAACATCAGGCAAAAACCTTGGTGCCTCTTGCTGAGGCACCACATCAGATCAAAACTCAGAATTACAGATTTTCTACCTAGACCTCCCATGTTCACAACACAGGCCAGAATGCACAATACATCTTTTCTATCACAATACAAAAGTTAGTCAACTTGAAGGCAAGGTGGTTTTCAAAAAAACTCCTTGTCTGTGCTCACTATAATTACACCCAGGTGACATCTAAAGTGCACTGTTTTCTAGCTCATGTCCTCACCAAAGTTTAGCACTCTCCACCTACAGAGCTGTATTTTTATTTTGTGGCAGGAAAGCAGTTCTTAATGTTATTGACAATTCCAGTGGGTTCAGCCATCAAGTACTTCAAACTCATCTCCACAGTCAAGAATTGCTGCTCTCAGACTGGACTGCTACTCTCAGATACTCTCCCATGAATAAATAATAGATTGAGGACTAATGGAAAACCATGGAGGCTCAGGGAAAGCAGAATGATTGTATTGTCCTGAGAAAAAAGAATAAAAAGGGCCTTATTTCAATACCAACATGCTGAAGTGCATCACCCACAATAGACACATTAAAGCTAATGAACCCCTGGAACTTTTCTAGATGGATTTGCAGACATGGAGCAATAGATGGCTCATGTCCTCTTTGCACTTTGGGGACATCACTTGTAAGTTTGCCTGTCCTCCATCTCTGTTCTCAGACTCCACAATGCTTCACTTCACAAATGGCTTGTAAACTTCTCCATGGTTTTGCATGAGGAATGATTCCACAGTACCTGAAATGATCTGTGAGAGCACAGGACACTGTTTGGCGGTGGTGGTGTGAGTGCTGCAGTGTGCTTTGTCCTGGGCTGTTAACAGGAAAGCAACCACACCATGACACAGCAGCTGCCTTCCCATCAAGGTTAAATCCAAGAGCATTTGGAATCAGCTTTGAAACATTGTCTCACTTCACTTCCCACCTCCCATTGTCCCTGTGGTGACTTGGGAAGCACCACAGTGATACAAACACAAACCCACTCTGCTTCTTCTTCAGCCAATCCCTTCATTTTGCGCTGCAGGTTTTGAATCCCTGAGTTTCCCTCGCACTCGCCTGCACCTCCACAGCCATCCCACCCACCTGGAACCCAACTCTTGGGAATTTGGTTTGCTGCCCCCACCCCAAGCTCTTGCTGGCACTTCTGGCACCCCCAGCTACCATCACCACGGCTGGAATGACTCAAAACAAGACAACACCCATCAAGACAACAACGTTTATCACAGCCTCTCATCCCTCCACAGCAACCAAGTTGGCTCTGCCCGGGCACGGAGCGGGAGCAGCCGACACCCAGGGGGATGCTCGGATGCAGCATGCTCTGCCCCAGAGCTGATCCAAGCTGCAGGGATCAGGCAGAAACAGTTTACCCACACATCCCCAGATGAGCCTGCCTGGCAGATTCCTTTGCCAAGTGTTTCTCCAGCGGCACCTTCATACCACAGGAGTCAGAGCTGCTGGTGACACATGACTCAAGCACGCGGCGAACGCTCTTAATCCCAGCAGCCGAGCGAGCAGAGCTCCCCTCTGTCCTCAGCTGCCCTTTGCTGGGCAGCTCCAGCTTTTCCTGGCACCTGAGTAGAAACCCTGTGGCTTTTACCTCATGTGCATGAGGTAAAACATGGATTTGGGGTCAGAGCCTTCCTGCATCTTGAAAGGGAAGTGTTCGGGTTCAGGACTGTCCAGCTTCTAAGGTGGCATTGGGGCTGCTTTTCAGAGCCCAGACACAGCAAGATCCCTTTTTCTGGTGAATTAAGTCTCCTCCTCCAGCAGCATAGCCACAACGCTCTCCAACTGTACCTGCCCTTTCATACCCTGTCCCATCCATGCTTTTCAGGGCAGTGAGGGTGCTGCAGGCCTGGCAGGGAGCTGCAGCGATGGAGGGGGAACCCAGTGCTTCCTCACACCCTACAAAATCCTCAAAGGCAGGAGGAAGGCCCTGTGTGTGGCACAGCTGCAGGCTCTGCCCTGGGCAGAGGACAGCACTTCAGGTTACTCATGTTACAAGCAGTTACAGGAATGGAGACATTTCCTGGGTGGCTCTGGCCAAGCTCCCCCCACAGCTCTGGGTGGTGCTACACAAGACTTCAGGGAACCACAGAACAGAATCAGAGAATAGTTGTGGTTAGAAGGGACCCTAAAAATTATCTTATTCCAACCCAGCTGTAGTGAGCAGGGACACCTTCCCCTAGAGCAGGTTGCTTCCAGCCCCTCCAGCCTGGCCTTGAACACTTCCAGGGATGGGGTATCCACAACTTCTGTGGGCAGCCTGTTCAGATGGCAGTCTCAGTGACTTCAGCCAGTCCCTCTCTTCCCTATCACACACCCCGAGTTTTGCCAGACCCTGCTCATATCACACTGCTGCTCCACAGCACTGATCCCTAGCACGGGCTGAGCCATTCCTAGGATCCAGCTGAGCCATTCCTAGGACCAAGTACCACTCAAATGAGCAAGACTGGAAAAGTCTCCCCATGCCTCCACACGAGTCCTACACGGGTCTGTTGCTGGTATAAACCACAAGTCACTTCATGACTTTTTGGCACCCGCAATCGGCATCGTCAGCCAGAGTGGGACGGGCTGTACACGCATGAGAGAACCACAGAGGGGTTAACCCTGCAGTGGGCTGACAGAAAACCCATGGTACTGAGAGCTCTCAGAGCAGCCAGAGGCTGTGACTCACCGGGAGAGGCTGCACAAAAATAGGGCTTTCAGCAAGGCCCACAGGAATTTCTGCAGGGAGATTCTTCCCCTAGAGACAGGCAAGGGAACTCGCCTCACCTTTCCCATCAGGGAGCAGATCCAATGGCTGCTCTGCCAAGAAGAGGAATTCACTATTGTCCAGCTGGTTGTTTCCAGTCTGGCTAAAAATGGGATCACAGGAGACTAATTGCTTCACTGGAGGAAAAAAAAGAACCAGTCTAGAGTGACGGAATTATTTTGTAGACTGTTGTTGTTTGGGTTTGTTGCCATCCTGGCTTAAGGAGCATTAATGACTTCAGATGGGGGGAGGAAAGCCATTAGGGAGAACATGATCTACACAGATACCTCTGGCCCAGCACACACTTCTGGCCCAGCCAACCTCTACAGCCCTGATGGCATCCCTCCCTCCTCCAGCCCTTCAGAATGCAGGAAGGTGGCTGAGAGCAAAGGGAAATGTTAATTTTCCCCTTTTAATCAGCCTGACTGGAAGTGCCAGCCTCCCTGCAGCTCCAATACTTGAGCATGTTAGCTATGCTCGGCAGCACCTCCAGAAAAACTGCTGTCCCTCCTCAGTGGCAAGGAAACAAAGGGAAAATGTCCCAGAGGAGTGGATGCTCCTGGCAGAAAGCAGCAAAGCCCAGAGCCTGCGAAATAAAGTTTGTTTTGTTAGTGGAAGCCACGCTGGATCTCCTGAGACTCATTCTGGTGTCTGGAGAGACAGAATGAAACCCAAAGCCAAGACAGGTAATTAATGTTGAAATTCCTCCTTACATAACAGCACCGGGACAGACACTCACTTGGCCAGCGTTGTGCTTGGCTGTGCCAGCACAGCCCAAAGAAAGCCTGGGAGCAAGCAGTGCCTGTGCTACACCCAGAGGCTCCAGGCACCCTTACACACTGTGGGCTTCAGGGAAATAGGGGTCATATGGGAATGATGTGCTTATTTCTATAACCCAACTCTACTGAAGGACAGCTGCCTTTTAACTGCATCCCCCAGGGAACAAGAGAACAACCTGAACTACCCCAAACCACAGCCAGGTCCCAAGGGAGACACAGGCAGAGCAAAGACTTGGAAATATTAGGAGCTTCCATGGAGAAGGAGTGGAGAATCAGCATGAGGCTGGTTGTAAGAAAGAGAAGAGAAAGTAGGGAAGGCTCTCAGGGAGTCAAACAGTATCTTCAATTATCCCATCCCAGACATGGACAGAACATGAGACACCCAGTACTCCATGCCACATTTAACTCATGCACAGGCAACAGCCAGGCCTCCAAAGACCATCCTCCCTCTTCCATGTGTCCCTCCATGTGTCAGCTTACTGGGAATATTTGCTGCCTTACTTCCTGGCCAGCAGGGATCCAGAGATGCCACAGGCTGACACTGGGAAGCAGCACCCAACAGTTCTGGTAGGAACTTCTCCTGACTGTCCTGTGGCTTGGGAAAACCATCAGTCCTGAAGGACCCCAAGGCAGCTCTGAGTGGAGATGATGAGGGGCAGTAAATAGGGCAGGCTGCAAGATATTTTCCTATTAGTTTTATCACACCAAATAGCTGTCCTTCCCCCGGGGCTATCCCTGTAAGGGCAGTCACCAGTTTCAGTGAGCAGGGCAATTTCACAAGATCAAAAGATTGTAGGGGGATTTGTGACATAGAGACTTTCCATGCATGAATCCAACTTCAGCCCACTCAAGCCACAGATGACCTGTGGCCTTAGGGGTTTGAAAGTTGGTTTTCCTTTGCTCTGGCTCATTTCCAAAACCTCATGAGTTCCAAGAAGCAGCACGGTTCACTATTGCCTTTTTCAAAAGCAGACAGGGAACATGTTTCAAGTGGCTCAGGCACTGATAAAAGATATTTGTTTGACAGATATGGTTCCACAAAGGCTTATTTGGGCATTAGGATAGGAGAAGGATCGATTCAGGTGGGAGTTCCACCAGTCCCATCTCAAACCTACCACCAGCAGATCAGCTGCCATCCATGGGCTGCCCCAACTTCAAAATTAACTCTGCAGAGCGAGGCAGGAGCTGACTGCCCGAACCTCCCCTGGCCTGCTGCATCCCAAGCAGCACAAAGAACACCAAGAGCTGTCACCCTCCTGGGGAGGTTGGCCCTGGCCCCAAAGAGACCCCAGCAGGAGCAGGACTGGCAGCCCAGCTCTGGCTCCACGCTCTGTGCTGCTGCAAGGGTGGAGAGGCCAGGCAGTGCCACCTTCCGACCTTCCCAGTGGGTGGACTATCTCTTTGGGAGCTTGGCCAGCTGGCAGAGTCACAGTTCTCCTTGGCTTTCTCATTTATCAAGGCTGGACAGAGCAGCAAGAAGCAGGAGACAGCTGCCAAGGTTTTTGCTCCCTCTGTGCTCAACAGGGTCTGAAGGTAGAAATTTTGGCTTGCTTGCACATCAAGTTTCAAGCTACTGCTCAAAATAGATGAGAAATTATATGAGTAATACTGGAATGGGGAGCTCCAGCTAGGAAGAATGGTTATAAAGTAAAAGTAAAAAAAAATAAAATAGATAAGGTGCAGATAATGTCAAAGGTTACATTAAGTTGATAAGATTGTGTCAAAATTTCCAAAGCATAGATAAGCATACAATTCCTCAACTTATGATAAAGAGATACTGACAAACAGAAATACAAGGCACACTAGTTCAGCTTTTAGGCACGAGTCAACAAGGACATGGGACCCAGCTACATTTTCATGCCCAGGTAAATGTCAAAAGGAACGTAACAAGATCCAGAGAAGGGAGGAGAAAACCTAAAGCCTGCTTGCTAAATGTCACACACCAGCTCAGACTCTCAGCACAAGTGCCACAGAGTCTGGACACTGAGACACACGGCAGCCTCACTACCACAGCCCATGCTGGCTGGCTGGAATGTCCTTGGAGAGTCTGAAGGGAGCCCTTCCCACTGCCCCTGCTGCCACATAGGTTTGCACATGGCATAATCTCCCCCTTGCACTGCTAACCCTGCTTTTCTCAATTTACCCCCTCCTCCATCCCCCTTCCTTTTCCAGCACAACAACCAAAGATGGCATGACCCACTCAGGACAAGCACCACGACAAAAATGCTTCAGATCAGAAATGTTTCAGATGGGGATGCACACATCCTATTGGATAGACTTAGCTGTGGCAGTATGCCTGGATCAGGGATTTAGCTAGTAAATAACCTCTCCCACTTGGAAGTAATTTTCTTGATTCACGAGCACTCCCCTGCCATGCTGCCGAGAGATTTGTGAAAGCAGCTCTGGATGTTAATAATAAATGGTGCTTGTGAAACTTTAATTGATTCAGCAGAAATCAGCTCAGAGTGTGGAGGATCTCCATGGTTTTGAATATATCTTTTGTACAATACATATTTGCACACAGTTGAGACTTGAAGGCTTGCTCCCCTTCCCATTGTTGTCAGCTGGAATACTGCCACTGCTTCAGTGGAGTAATAACCAGGTAATACAATTCCAAGATTAAATTGTGCCCTCAGGTACAGCCTCATAAAAGGGGAGGTTCTCCATCCCATTAACAGCAAAGGTGCCGTGACTCAGAGGCCAAATGATGAGCAATGCTTTCCCCTTGCTCCATGAGAACAGGCCCCATAAACAGCACCCTGGTCTGCACCAGCAGCTAAAGACAAGCCCCAGCACCAGTTCAGCTGGCACACAGAGGGCAGAAACAAAGCTGTGCCCACCATCCTGCCCAGAGTTCCCTCTCTCCACTGGGAGAAGAGAATTTTCTCCCACAGAAATTCTGAATTGTGAAATACTTATTACTGTAGCACTACCCTGTCATAGTTGAAATTTTCCATTGTGTTATTATTTTTAGTTTATATCTGTATCACTACAGGCAGCTCTGAACTAGAATCTATAGACAAAGTATCACAGTGATGCACCACTGATATTAAAAGTTGCTGGATGGCTTTACAAAATTTCTCTGCTCGCATAAAAGCAGAGTAACCCACCTGCTCCCTGGCATAAAGAACAAGAGCTGAACATTGGGATTATTGACCAAGGAAACATCAGGTGCCAATCTTGCTACTGCTAAAATAGTAAGTCAAATTCTCCCTGGATAACTACAGCTGTTGCTGCAGGCCAAATATTTCAACACAGAGTCTCTCATTGTGTCCCTCACAAATACAGCAACTTCACTCAGTGCAGCACATTGTCATGCAAGAAATCTTCCATTTCAGCAAGTCAAAGAAGCAGATGCAACAGTGTTTTGTCAGCATAATCCTTCTTTCAAGAAGTCATACAAAACATTTATTAAGCTTGACAGAGAGACCTTTTCCCCAGCTATATATATCAGCCTCCCTAGTGCCAACCTAGAGCTCACGTTCTCTGAGAGTGACACTGAAAGTTTCCTCGTTTTGAGATGGGTACGAAGATCAATATAATTGCTGGATAAACACTGGGCAGTTCTGGAGATCTCAAAGCAAATGTTTTCAAAATTCTTGAAATCATATACCTGAATGCCCTTGGTATCAGGAAACATGTTAAAAGTCAGATGAATAGTTCTGGCTAAAAACATAACAGTAATATTTAGGGGCAGCTTTTAGAAATAAATTTTAAGTAACATAGAATATATTTCAGTTTTCATGTCTTCTCCTTCTGGTGACCTTTATACCTTTAAAATAGAACAAAGAGAGCAGGAAAGAGAAAAAAGCAGTATTTTGGTAGAAAAGTTTCTTAAGTTGCAAGAGTTCTAATCCAAATATTCCCCAGTGCTCTGGGACTTAAAGATTGAGCCTAATTCTGGTTTTGAAGTCTTCTTTCTTTGTGAACTTGCCTGTAATTGTTACACATAGCTACTTCTTAATTGCATCTTCATGCTCTTTAATTGTGAAATGGCCCCATGAGGATGCATTAGTCACAAAAGGAAAGCCAGAACACAGCTCACATCTAACCACTTATCCCCTCCACAGATGAGCAGCACAGCTTATTTTTATTGCACGACCACCAGATTTCTCCAACACCATTGAGCTCTCATTGCAAGCATTCACTAAATGAGTCTGTGCCTGTAAGAGTTCACATGTTTTTATATCCAAATATAGCAGCTATACCAAAAAAGAGTGAATATAGGAGAGACTGGCAAAGGTTCTCCAGCCTTGGGGCAGGTGGATGAACTACACAAACTCTTGAGGCCCTTCGAACTGGGTTTTTTAATGATTTATACAAACTCATTATTTGCAGGGTTTGCAGGTTTCAACTCAGTCCCTTTAAATAACCATAAAGGAAAAGTAGACACTAGCAGAGCCAACAACTTCTGTAGGCTATTCAGTAGTCCTTAGTCATGTGGAAAGTTCCACCAAAGTTCACAGACGATATACAGTGGAGTCAATGGGGCACAGAGATCTGATATGTGGATCTCAAAACAGGACTGCTCTTCGTAAGCACAACTGTAAATCAGGACTAAACTGTCCTGCACTCTGACTGATTAAACATGACACTGAAACATGAGAGGCTGGGTTGTTGGGTTTTTTTTTTTCCTCTCTGCACTTTCCATTTGATCAAGTGCAGAGAAACAACCCTTTAAGCACTGCATGCCAGAGGCTGTAAAAGAGCCCATCTCACAAGCATGCAACAAGCACATCTGAGTGGAAAACTCTGTGGAAGATGCACTGTCTAGAAGCACAAATCAGTCTGCACAAGCTGTTGACTGTCAGATAAGATAGCCAGACATCACTACACTCCTGACCCTCAAAGACATCCCTTTACATTTTCTAAAGCTGAATGAAGCATTTCCAGAGACTCCAGGATGAAAATTCCTCTTCTACACTAAGCAGTTGTTGTAGGGATGGGACTGCTGGTGGGGTATTCTGTGCCAGTTTGCAGCTTTTAGCTGATTTGCTTCACTCATTCACCAGATAATCAGCTTATATTTCATCCCTTCTGCTGCTCTCAGAATACAGCACATCCTTCATTTTGCTCTGGTTACATTTGTACCCACTCTGGTCTTTGGTGCCCCAATCCCACACAGCACAGAGCCCTGGAGCTCTCCCAAATAGAGTTCTTGAAGCTACAGGGAGCAGATCCCACAGCTGAGATTATGGAGACTCACACACATTTTGGCACTGGCTGAGTTGTTTCCCACCCTTTCCTCAGATGCAAACAGCTCTGCCCACACAGCCCAGTCCATGGGGAAGAGAGGCATAAAATACATCAAATCAGCAAAGATTACCTACACAGGCATCAGCTGCAGCACATTCAAGCAAAAAAACTTTCACTGAGCAATAAAACAGTTTTGGTTTTACAATTAAAGATCATCTCATTCCAACCCCCTGCCATGGGGCAGGGACACCTTCCCTGTCCAACCTGCCCCTTTCCAGGGATGGGGCAGCCACAGGTTCTCTGGGCAACCTGTGCCAGGGCCTCAGCACCCTCACAGTAAAGAATTTCTTTTAAATATCTAACCTCAATCTACCTTCTTCAGCTTAAGGCCATTCCCCTTTGTCTTATCACTGCTTACCCTTGCAAGAAGTCTCTCTCCAGCATTCTTGCAGACCTCTCTTAGATATTAGAAGGCTGATATCAGATCTCCAGGCTGCTGTAAGGTCTTTCTCTTTCAGAAAAGCTTAAAAACACCTCATTGAACCTAAGGCTTATCTTTATTTGCCAAGAAAACAAAGCTATGCATAGCACCTAAGCAAACCACCAGTAATCCCTGGATAGCCCCCCAGCCAGCCAGTTTGCCTTGCAGAGCTGCTTTCAGCCACAGATCCAGTTCAACTGCTCCTTTACCTCCCTGGGGAAAGCCCCTTGACTTCAGGGAAAACAAGATCTGGCTCCAGATGTGAAACAGGGCATGAGATGAGAATAAACAAAATCACCAGTTGCAAAGAAAACCCCAACCCACCAAACAAAAAACCAACAAACAAAAAACAGCACAGAGTGAACATGAGGAATCCCATGTCTACACTGACCTGACCCATGGAAAAGGCAAAGAGCACACATAGAAGTTGCTCTGTTAACAGTGGCTGTATGTAATTAGGAAAGGCATTCAGCTTCTGTTTTCAGCACATAATTTTTAATTGATTTTGCTGAAAGAAACCTTAGTGTTGTTTCAGTTAACAGGAGTCTTTCCAGCAAAACTGGTCTCTGTAAAAGGCTTATGTAAAGCTTCCTTCAAGTGTCACAGGCTCATTGTTTGAATTGGCAGGGAATTAACCTGTTGCAAAAAGCTCATTCCCTATAAAAGCCAACAGTCATGAGACACACAGCTGAAGCCCTGATGTGTCTCCTCCAAGGAAAGGTGATGGTTTCAAACACCTGGCCAGTATCAGCAATCTTTCCAGATCCCAGAGGAGAAAGTTTTTCTCTATCATAAGAAGTCCCACACACACTAAGGAGATACTCTCAGGTAACACACAGAGGAGTAAACACTGCCTGTTAATATGCTTATCTTATTTTGCCCAAGAGCTGGAGTTCAGCCCCAAGGCAAGACCATGTTCTCATCTGGATAACTGCATAATTATCTTTTGCCTTCCAAAAGGATCACACATCCTATTAAACACCATCGAATCACAGGGATTTTTTGCACACCATCCCATATCCAGAGGTGTGATAGGGCACCAGCAGACCCCCAACACCTCCAGAGGGGTCAGCTGCATTAGAAACACCAGTACAGGCACAAAGGCAGTGAAAAGAGCTCACCAGCATGACCCCTCAGGACAAAAACAAGGTTTTTCAGCCAGCCAATAACCAGTCCTTGTCACAAGCCTTTTAGCTCCTCTGGCTCCTGGTTAGCTACATTATCTCCAGCAGTGAGCTGGGGCATGGAGGCATCCCTGTTGTCCAACTCTACACCACAGGCTGGCAAAACCACCACTGAAGTACAGGGTGCACAGCTGACACTGTGTCCTGCAGGCTGCAGCACCTCTGTGGTGTGTTCTGGAAAGAGCCTAGGCATCCTGCTAGTGAGACATATTGGCAGAGAGAGAAAAAGGTTTGTCATAGAAATTAAACCTGTGCCACTAAGCTGGGCTGACTGCTTTGTGTTGCCTTTAGAAAGGTTTCACTTCATTTTACTGTAAACCTCACAGCCCTCTCCTCCAAAAAAATCCAACCCTACAACAACCAAGTTGAAGGAAATACTTGCATTTGCCCTCAATACTCAAGTAGGTGACCTTGGCATGTGGATCCACCCACTCCCAAAGCTGTACCCCTGCCTATGCCAAGATCTGAATTTGAGGGCAGCAGGACAGACCAGCCATTTTTTACAGTAGTGCTACACAGAAGGAAATGTCCTGCTTTTTAAATAAACCCTTCTAGTCATCCATTATCTCTTTGCTTTTTAGCAGACTGTGAGTGGACCAGTTCCCTCGTACTGAGGAATCCACTGTGCAACCTAATTCTGCTCAGATTTGCTGCTTTGTTTTGTTTCTGGCATGCACAGAAGCCAAAATATGCTTCCCCTACCCTGGGAACTGCTGAACTGGAAAGTGAAAGTCGGCAAGAGCTGCCTCAAGAAAAATAGCACAAACAGCCATTAAAAAAAATGATAAACTAACCTACCTATCTGCAACAGAGACCAGCACAGTAATTTCCTTTAGAAATCATCTTAGAGAAAGCAGCAGTGCACAAATATCACCCTGTGAGCAAAGATTTTATTTACAATAACCATGATTATTACCTAACATTTTCCTGGCAGCATCCAGCATGAGCTGATCCCAAATATGTCCTTGTCCTGCTCCTCTGTGGTTAGGGGTGCACAATACACTGTGATGTGACACATAAAAAGATTGTTTTCATGTCTGGATGCATTCCCCTGTATGATGGGCTAAGGAATCCCACTTTACTTTCTGATTTATTCTTTTCAGAAAGCAACTATAAATAGGTGCTGCTAAGTTGACAGCTAAACCTCAGATTAGGGCAAGACAGAGACCTTTCCTTGATAAGGCCAGAAAGCCAACTCTCCTTTGCAGTGCTGCAAATGAAGAGAAAAAATAAAGGCTTTTGAAACAGAAAGCTCTCTTTTAAAGAGCCCCAAATACATACAATGTATGTTTTTGGGACTCCTATTCTGGCCACAGCTTAGTAACAAAAGGGGAATTTCCTCAAAATGAGGAGCAAACTCACTGAAAATTTCAGATTAATTTTGAAAACCATCCCATGAGAGAGCCAATCCAGCTGCAAGCCCAGTTTTAAAACTAAAAATCACATATAGCCAAAATGCATCATCTGCCTCAGAACCCCATACTGCAAAAATATTGCTCTACAGCTATTTCAAATTGCTTGTGTGTGGCTGACAAAGGAATCAATCAACACCTGATTTTAGCAGCCATCAGCACTGTCCTGCCAGGCCACAACGACAAGTTTCAGCTACTTCTTGATGAACTTCCAGCGCTGTCTCTCAAACCTCTCCAGCATTCCAAAGAAGGAAACTCAGCTTTTGGCAGCACTTGTGGCAAATGCAACTTGACTTACCAGGAGAACACTCAATGCACTGGCAAATGCAGTCTTTCCTGAACTGCTCAGTCTTGAAAGGGGGCAAGGAAAAATACAGTATTAAGTTAAGCCCAGAAGAAAAACAAATGACACAGAGTATTCTAGGCCAGCAACTCTCTTCCTCCACTGACCCTGGAAACCCAGCAAGAAGACACCTTGAAGAGCTTGTGGTAAAACCCTTTCTGGTCAGGCTATTTCTGGTGTCTCTGCCCCCTGCTCCCTAAGCAAGCACTCACATTCTTATCATAAAATCTGATCCAAACTCTCTCACACAAGTGCAGTGACTCCATTCTGAGTATCCCCTTCTATCCTGCACACTCCCTCCCAGAGCCTGGTGTTTGTGACCCGACAGAAGCAATCTCAGCTCAGTGCAGCCCCAGCCAGCAGCTCTCTCCTCTAACATCTCTCCTCTTCCAGAACCCCAACTAATTATAAGAAACCAAGTCACCCACTCCCCTGCAGATCTGCCCCGTGCAGCTGAAGCTACCTGATTCCACAGCTCAACCAGTTTCTCAACAAGATCAAAGCCTGTGCAGTTGTTCAAGGAGCTTTCCAACTCTTCCTCCAATTTCTATCATGAATTACAGCAGCACTTGAAGAGTGCCAAAACCCAGAGGGATCAGTTACTCCTGCCCTGTGACAGGCAGCAGACTGGGGCAGACAGGATGAGCTGTAAGCACAAGGCATTACATTATGCACAGACCCAGTTTTGCTGCTGAACGATTGACAATGACTACTGGATGTCACTATTTTAAGGATAATGTCATTTGCGTAATTATCTGGCAGGGTCTCTCCTCAGAGGCAGGCATTATTCACAAGGGAAGAATCAAACTGAAATCCAGCTGTACAGTAAGGAGATTTGCTATTCTATGCAGACAATCACTGTGCTTTAGGAGCTTGATACATAGGGTATATATCACTAGTCATCTTCAGGCTCTCAGGACATGGAGGATACTAAAATGACACTCCTACTCTATTTCACTGTGCCATATATGTCGCATGAGTTCATACTTTAAAATATTTTAATATTCTCTGTCCTCACCTGACCATCTGTTTCTTACTGGAGCTCAAGCTAGGGAGAGACAGAGAAGCTGCTTTTAATTGAGAGACCCTATCATCTCCCCACAAGATAGGAAAGTGCCCCTTGCACAGTCCCCAGCCCTTTGGCTGCTTTAGCCCTCAGCTATTCTGGTTTTTTTGAGTTCAAACCTGAGTTTATCTGTCATGGGACAATGTCCTACTGACTGGGTTAAACAATGTAAAGTCCCAAACCAGATGACATTTGGCCCAACCCAATGGCATTAACAGAGCTGAATTGGGATTGGAACCGGTCCCATCCTGCACACAGCTCTGGATCCCAGCAGTATAGCTATAACCAAGCAGCAAAAAAAGAGAGACTTGACATTATTCTTTGCAGTGCTGGCATGCCACAAGTGGGACTGAGCACGGCCACAGCAGACCATGCTCAAAAACACGTGATTTGCTGCTGGATTCCAGGTTACAGCATTCCAAAGAAAACAACAGCCTGCTCCTCCTTCCCATTGTTCTGGGCACAAGGATGCCAGAGGTGTTCTGTGAAGTATGGCAGAAAGAAACCTTTATCTACAACCAGACTGTCTCAGTGCTGACACCTCCCTGCTCCAGCTGTCCTGCTCCATCCCAGAAGAGGCCTTGCTCTGCCTCTGGGGCATGAGGAGGATGCTGGTCAAACGGTGATGCTGGCCCAGGGAGGGCTCTGCACGGAAGCCTGGCTCTGATCCACGCTTGGCTGCTCCATGTCTTTATGCTTGAGCTGACAGGGGAACACTTCAGCAACACAGAAAGGAAAAAATATAACCAAACTGCCCCCCTGAGTACAGAAAAAAAAGACAAATAACAAAGGGGAGCTATGTATGGGAAATAGTTTCCTGAGAACAGCCTTGAGACCTCGAGTGGAGGCTGATGCATGGAGGCAACAATGCTCCAATCCTGCTGCAAACACAAAGATGCCAGACATGGACAGGAAGGAAAAACTTCTGCTGTAAGGCCACGGCAGGAATGAAAACACTTTTAGTGGCTGAGGTGAGTGGCACTGAACAGGTATGTGAAACAGATAGGGTTTAAACACAGTAGCTACTGCAGGGAAGCAGAGGCTTTGGTGTGACCAAGTATTAGCCTTGAAATAACATGGCACACTGTGGCAAAAGCAATAGATCCCTACATTCCCCACAGAAAAGCTGGGAAGGTTTCATTTAACACCTGCCCAGATTTTTCACTCCCTCCTGGAAAGTGGTGCACCTTGGCCAGCGTGCAGCGGGAATGTG
Organism: Cettia cetti; assembly: GCA_013401135.1. NCBI lineage: Eukaryota > Metazoa > Chordata > Aves > Passeriformes > Sylviidae > Cettia > Cettia cetti. The sequence goes on along the minus strand of VZUI01043858.1, from coordinate 68,955 downwards.
GAGGTACTGTGATCCCAGCTGACAACTCATTCCTGGTGGGCAGCAAGTGACACTTCTTTATTCAAGCAGAAAACTCCAGCTCCCATCCCAGCCGTGGGGCTCAGCCAAAGGGAAGCAAGGAATGCAGAGCTCACCGGTAAATGATGCCTCTTCCATGGAGAAACATGAGGGCTGAAATAATTTCTGCAGCGTAGAACCGGGCCCGATCTTCGTCGAAGCGCCGCGATTTCTGGATGTGGAACATCAAGTCCCCGCCGTTGACAAACTCCATCACGAAGAACAGGCGATCCTGCACACGGGCAAACACAACAAACATGACCAGCATTAATCACATCCTCGCTCAGCCTTGGAAAAGTCTCAGTAAAACTATTATCTCCCAAACAAAAACAGATTAAGTAAGCGTGAGATGGCGCGTGGGGGAAAAGGCTGATTTTTTTCAGAGAGACCTGTTAGGACCTCCTTGCCCTGCACTCCTCCCAGAAGTTTTGACCCCAGTTGTGAAATGAACTATTGCTCACACGTGGATTGGGCATGTTAGTAAGTGTGTGCTCATCAGGAATCAGCTCCTGTTGGGTTTCTCTGAGTTATCCTTAGCCTCAATCAGCAGGGAATGATACCCCTCCATCAATACTCTTTGAGCTGAGTGGCACAAGAGAAATCTGCAGAAAGAAAAATAAATCTCTCATGCCCTGGTAAACACCTCAGATCTCTGGGGAAAGCTGCTCCATAACACAATGTGCATAACCAGACTGCAGCTTCACCAAAACAGCACAACACTGTCTCGAGGATATCCCAACATTATTTCTGGAGAATGTGGGCTGTTTTCCAGGATGGGATTTCCTGCCATACACTTGTGTGGCACCTGCTTTTTGGGCCCTCAGGTTCCAGCTTTCCTCTGATTAACCTGCAGACACCTCTGGGCAATAGAGGAACTGATAAGGATGAAGTATAAACAAGAGTTTCTGTGGAGCAGAAAAGTAATCTGTTTGCTAAAGTTCAGTTCATTAGCCACAGCTGTTGGTCTCTGAGGTTTCTTTTTTGGCTTTGTTCTGGCTTTTGCAAAAGCCTACAGATAGGGAGGCACTTGCTTAAGCTGTGTGCTCAACAGTGAGTAGGGGTTTCACATGTGCTCACTTGATTGTTAGAGGAAGGGCACAGATTTGGCACAAAAATAAACCCTGGAATTGTTGCAGTAGAGTTCAAAAATTTGTCTCAGCAATTGTTTCAGGACTTTCAGTATTTGTTGTTTCAGTTTTTCTCTGACTATCAGGAACAAGCAGATCAGAAAACAGACATAGAGAATTCAACTGAGATCAGTCAGGGTTTTACTGGTAATATTTGCCCTTCTTTCCCACAAGCCTCTTCCCAGGTCTGATGTTAATTATCTACAAGCTACTTTTAAACCCTCTCTAGATTTAAGAGGATAAGCATTGTCGTGCTCCACTTTCTGGCAGTCAGCCAGCTTGAAATGACTACTGGTATTAACATCTTGAAATGCACACGGCAGAAGAAAAACCACCAGAAATTCCCTCATTTCTCAATGGACATGAGCAGGAAAGGAAATGGCTTGTAACACATGAGGACAGCTTGCTTTGCATAGCCAACCTGTGCTCTGCCCACCAGTTTCCTCTGGGCGCCTTCCAGAAGGTAAAGATCATTAAATCATAGAATCATCTGGGTTGGAAAAGACCTTTAGGGACCAGCAACCACTAACTCAACTCTGCCAAGCACACCACTAAACTTGGGTGTCCCCAAGTGCACCCCCCATCTACATGTCTTTTAAACACCTCCTGTGATAGTGACTCCACCACTGCCCTGGGCAGACTGACCACCCTTTCAGTGAATAAATTCTTTCTAATATCCAATCTAAATTTCCCCTGGTGCAACTTCAGATCACTTCCTCTTATCCCGTCACTGTTCCCTCGGAGCAGAGCCTGACCCTCACCCAGGTCCAAACTAATGTCAGGGAGTTGTAGAGAGTGAGAAGGTCCCTCCTGAGCCTCCTCTTCCTCAATCTCAGCCCCTCCAGCTCCCTCAGCTGCTCCTCATCAGACCTGTGCTCCAGACCCCTGCCCAGCTCCACTGTCTTTCCCTGGACACACTCCAGCATCTCAATGTCCTTCTTGCAGTGAGGGTCCCAAACTGAATGCAGCATTTGAGGTGCAGCCTCACCATTGCTCCCAGCACTCCCACAGCACCACTGCAGCACCAAGGCCATTGTTGAATGCTATCTCCAGTCCATATAAACACACCACCTCATTGTTTCACTCTGTCTTTATGGGAGGGCACTGAAAGACACCCGAGCTGGCTTGTCTGAGCCAAAGCAGCACCAACTGTGCAAAGCCATTACCAGCCTTGGCTCTTCAGACCACATCAGCCCTCTAATGCCACATGTTCACTGCAGATGGTTAAACTCAGTCTGGCTGTGCTGTGTCTGCCTGTTCCTCCAGCTGCAGCACAGGTATCACCTCTGCCTTGCCAGTCGGGCTGGCTTTTACTGATCCTTGTTATTCTTTCCCACCTCCTTCCTTGCTGATCTCTCCACATGACACATGCTTATCTAGCCCAGCTTGTCCAGGCATCTCCTCAAGCCCATACTTAAAAAGAAATCCCTCTTGCCAGATCCCCAACAGGAAGCAATTTAATTTACCAGCAGCCTGGTGAGGGATGGTGTGTATTTATGTAAGTGATATATATGCCTGTATAAACATGCATACACTTAGGTGAACACACAGGGGTTTTCTACTCTTTCCTTAAAGGTGACCTTCAGGCAAACAAAATTAACACTTCCTATCTTAAAACACGTATGTCCAGCTTCTCCAGAGCAGGCAAAACTCCACAGCCCACCTCAGACTTCTGGTTGTACTCATCTTTACTATGATGCTTACAGAAAGACACTACTTCTTTCTCAAATGTTCAGTTAAGCACCAAAACAGCTGATTTTAAAATTGACATCACTGCTAGCATGGAATTAGCAGCTTTTTGCTAAAAACTGCTTTTGCTTCAGACTAACTGCAGACCTGAGCAAGTGTAACTGCACGTGTTATATGGTCACACTCCCCCCCCATTTGCTCGTTTCACTGGTCAACCATAGATACAGAATTTTGGGTTACTCCATTTTTTAAAAAAAATTTTTTTTCAATTTATTTTAAGGAGGTCTAACCTATTGTCTACCCAGTTTTCTAACACTTAGAAATCACACAGGGCTGCTGAAGAAAAGAGCAGGATGGGTATTACAACTGATTTATAATGCAGCATTTGTGCACGGGTCTGCTACACGCCTAGCAACAAGCATTTGGAAAATGACCATCCTTTGGGGAAAAACATCTAAAAGCCAGGCAAGGCTTCCCATTTTTACTCTTAAGGAAGATCATCAGCTTGCAAAACTGCAAAGACCAACCACTCTCCCAGGAATAATTAAGAAATAAAATAAACAGTGGTATCCTATTAAAAAAAAAAAAAAAAAAAAGGAGGGGAAGGAAAGCGGGGGGAAGGAAAAGAAAAGAGGAGTGAAGAAGGAGGGAGCTGGAGGCAGGTGGGAGAAGAAAGAGGGGAGAAAGAGGGGAGAAAGAGGGGAGAAAGAGGGGAGAAAGAGGGGAGAAAGAGGGGAGAAAGAGGGGAGAAAGAGGGGAGAAAGAGACAAACAGAAAAATAGAGGAAAGAAGAAAAAAGGTGATTTGCAGCCAGAAGAGTAATACTGAGTAAACAGCTTAAGAAAGATGACCAGGAAAAGTAAATCTTAGAACAGCAGATAGTTCAACCACTTGCCAACTCGACCTGACTTAAGAGCCAGTTATGTGTATCCTCCTTTCTTGGGTGCTACCAGTGGGAATTAGGAGGAGATGAAAGCTGGATTGTTTTTTGACAGGGCCCAATGCTGAACTCCTCACATGTCTATTTTTCTATCGTGCTTTGCCCAGAAGTCTGCCTGATCTGGTATCTCTGTTTGACGTGGTAAAAAAAGGAGCATTTGAGTCAACAGGAAACAGTGACACGAAAGGCTTCGCAGCAAGTGGCAGCCACAGGAGGAAATCACATTGCACCATTCCTGGACTGGGATCAAAATAATAAACTCTCAGAGCAATTGTTACTGTAAATTAAAAAAAAACACTTGGAGGAAACAAAATCCATGGGATCAGGCAGGTTTATTTCAAGGCTGGCCTACATGTAAAGATTAATTCTGTCAATTTTCACACAAGAGAGCTTTTTTTTGTTTTTCTTGGCTTTTTAAAAAATTTATTTCTTTTAAATTCAGTTTTCCACCCACATTTGTTCACCTGTTAGAAGGGCAGGGGCTGTTGGACAGTGGTTGACAGCAGCTACCATACCCATTATATTTGTTCATTGAAGAAAGTCCCTGACTGCAAGGGCCACTGAGAAGGATAATCCACACACTGGTTACTGCCCCTTGCAAACACTAAAATCCATCTCAAGCACCACTTTAGCCTTTTCTCCTCACCAGCTCTACAAGCTGTTTTGGATCCTCATACCTTTCCTCTGTGTCAACACGGGAAGAAAAAAAAAAAAAAAATCCAGATTTTATTTAAAGAGTATTCTTTTTCTCCCTGTGCCCAAAAACGACAGTGTGAGGGTCAGCTTCTACCCTCTTCTACTTAAAATTCATAGCTGATGTCCATGTACAACCCACACAAGACCAAAGGCCTCCTGGGACCTTATCACCAATCACAAGGGTCCAGTTTTCTCCCACAAAAAAATCAGCCTGGCTCTGGATTTCCATTTAGTCTGCATTTAATATTTTTGGAAATAATTCATGCACACAACTCCTTAGAAAATCAGCTTTGGGCTCAATCTGAGTTCACTGAAGCCAAAGGCTTTCCCAAGAAAACAGTCATTTTTCCCTGTTTTGGTGGTTTTTGCTTTGCAGAGCAGAAGGGAGGCTTTCCAAATCATCCCCAAACAGAGACAGCTGTGTCACTGCTTCCCAGAGAAACTTCATTGTTTCCAAAAAGAGTAGCAGGGCTTAGGGAGCTTGCAAGCAAATTATTATCAGATAATTACAAGAGCTGGCAGGCTCTCTCAGTGTTCCCTATGTTCTCCCTTCGTGGTCCACAACCCCCACACAAAGCAAATCTGCCCTAAGTCTTGCTGAGAGCAAGCAAATAAACCATAATTTCTCAGTACTGGGCTCCAGAAAGCCACATGTCCGACTCCCCAGCAGTGCAAATGGCCATCTGTATCTGGGTCAAGGCACTGCCAAGCACAGGATCCGGAGGAGAAATAAGAAATAGGTTTGTAAGTGAATATTTATTTTTGTAGGACCAACACAGTCATGCCCCACTCTTTGATGCTGTTCTTTGAGGAAATGCCCATCCTCCATACCCAGGCCTCCACAGAACCTATGAATTCCTGTTGGAAATGCTTCCCCTCCCTCACTGTGGTTCTTCAACATCCTCATGTGGGGAAGCAGAGGGGCAGGCACTGATCTCTCTGGAGCTCAGTGACAGAACCCGAGGGAATGGCTTGAAGTTGTGTCAGGAAAGGTTTAGGTTGGATATCAGGAAAAGGTTCCTCACCCAGAGGGTAGCTGGGCACTGGAACAGGCTCCCCAGGGCAGTGCTCACAGCAGCAAGCCTGGCAGAGCTCAAGGAGGGTTTGGACAATGCTCCCAGGCACAGGGTGTGACTCCTGGGGGTGGTGTTGTGCAGGGTCAGGAGCTGGACTCAGTGGTGCTGATGAGTCCCTTCCAACTCAGCAGATTCTATGATTCCATACCCAGCCCTTCACAGAATACACAGATTCTATGAATTCCCGTTGGAAATGCCTCCCCTCTATACCCAGCCCTTTGGACCAGGCAGTCCTGCACCTCTATGAGCTACCTGCTGCTCCCAGCTCCAAGGAGAACAGGCTATCCAGGGCAGTTACACATGGTTTCAAATCCAGGTGTCCTGTGCACAGCCTCACCATGAAGCAGTCACCACAACAACCCTTGCACAAACACATGTGTGAGCACAGGAGCAGACACAATGAGCTCAGCCCCAAATTTCCAGACAAAGCCACTCTCACCTGACAGCAACAGAGCAAGGCAGTGACTGATGCCAGGTGAAGATTTGGTCCTTTGATTTCAAATCACAGCAACTACATCAAGCAACACCTCTGCCCTGTGCTGGCTCAGATGGAACCACATGCCCAGGACTCCCAGACAGAGAGGCAGCAGGTTTTACAGCCATCTGCTCACTGAGCAGTGCTGCTCTGTTGAGCTGTTCTTCCTCCCTGCTTCAGCGGCTGCAGAAGTGCTCGCCAGCCCCAGGAACCACTTCTGCCTCAGGGAACCAAGCCACAGACAGCACACACAGCCCTGGGGTTACCCAGATGAGGGCTCACTGTTGTGATGCTGCTGAAAGGCTAAGAAAGGGAAGGTTTCTTTCTTCTGCTGCTGTTGGGGTATTTAAGCTAGAAGGAGGCGCAGTGAAAATTAATTCTGTCAACTCAGAATGGGCATAAGGTGCATGTGGTGTCTCCTCCAGGCTGGGCAGCTGGTGAACACATTTCTGAGAATCTCAGGTCACTTCCCCACACCAGGCTCGTTTTTAGGTCCTTTAATAAAGAGTCACCAACCGTGGTCACAACCATTAAATGAGTCAGTTATCACTGGTTATCACCCACCATGCTCTGCTCTCTGACAGTGAGAGGGCACCACGAGGCTCCCTGTGAGGCCACTGCAGCGAGGCACACACACTTCACCCAGAGAATCATAAATAAACTCTGCAGGGTCCCTCGGGGGGAAGGTGGTCCTGCCACTTGGGGGCACAGTGCAGCACCGACACCAAGCTCATTCCAGAGGAGCTCAATGATGACAACCACAAACTGGGATGAGCTGAGGGGAGTTCTGGGTTCCCACTCGCCCCAGGGAAAACAAAACAAAACAAACAAGCCAAATCTAACTGCATCCTCCAAATTCCTGCCCCTATTTTCTTAACCACTTGGCTGAAATTTCAAGCTCATACACTGAAGAGTTTTGGTAACAGGCAAGTTCAGTCATTTGTCTGGAACAATGCATCTTCTGGGGTATTCAAGTGAACCATACACATCCTTCCTCCTCATCCCCTCCCTGCAAGACAGCCTAATTCACAGCAGCTTTACACTATTAGCTCATATTTTCACTAGAAACTTTTACACAGCATATGTTCAAAAGGATGATTATCTTGTTCACCTGTATCTGTTCTATTTGAAACAAGATCAGACCCAAATGAGAAAAAACCCCAAAACTCAGATAAGCCAACCAATTATGTACAAAAAATGTCTGGTTTTTAAATCCAAATAAAAAAGACACTCTGAGCATCATTAAAATAAAATATTAAAAGGATACAAAACAAATTGAAAGAAGAAGCAACACAAAATCTTCCCTCCCAGATCTTTTAAAATGGTAAAGAAAATTGCATGAATGCTCCTTCCCACCTGAAAGGTTAAAAAATTCAAAGGACTGACTGAACTTAGAGGGGAATAAATGGAGAAATAAGGAACTAGAGTGTATGACACTATAGACATTACCTGCTAATCAAAGATTTATAGGCCATCTGCACCCCTCAGCTGGCTGCTGGTATCTTGGTGTCTCAGAAGAGAATAGCCCTGTAAATACCATGCTTTTCTTACAGCCCTCAGTTCAAAAATGCTACTGAAATTGGTCTTTTCAGTTTCCAGTGACCAACCTGCAACAGTTCTTCCTGTTTTGTAAAATACTGAGCTCTGCAATATCTGCTGGCTCGGTCAGGGCTAGGGAATGCTAGAGATCTCTACAAGCTCAGCCAAGGTCTTCACAAAAATTAAGAGTGCCGTTACACTCAAAAGGCACCTGGCAACAGTTTGCTATGATGATTTGTGAATCACCTTAAACATCACCTGGAAGCAGTATGGATTCAAAGAGACTGAAACCAAAAGCACCACTGGCTCACACCTCAGTTAGTTACCTCTTCTCTGAGCTTAGACTGCCTTTGTTTTTTTCTTCTCCTTCCTCCTCAATAATGACTGGCACCTGCTTGCTCAGGGCTGCTTGAGAGCTGCTTCCATTTTGATCTCTTTTTATGCTACAACTTCCTTGATTTTAAGGACAAAAAAATCTTAGTTTCACATGCTGTGGCTAACCACAGGCAACACACTTGGCTACCCTTGCACTGAGCTCAATGATTTGTCCAAGCTACAGTCTCTCCCCTAAGCCACTGCAGATGGAGACAGGAATTTATATCAGCTTCATGAAAATGCAAATATCCTAAGTCCCTCAACCATCTGGGGTCAGAAAGTCACACTGGGGAGCTACGACACGACGATGGCAGCTGACCCTTCCAACCCCTCCAGCTCATGTTTTCACCTCAGCTTGCATCGCCTCAGTGCGCAGCCCAAGCGTGGACCTCCAGCAAAGTTCACAGATTAGAGTCAGAAATGTCAGCCTGATCTTGTTTCACCTCCTGCGTGCAAAAAAATCCCCCTGGCCTCAAATGTTCCTGCAACAAAGTGACCACTGCAAGGTGTCACTGCAGATGTCAGAAAAAACGGAGACTTTCCAAGCAGGCCGCAGAGGCCTTGCACGTCAGATTCCCTGACAACTGGAACCAGCCTGCCAGCAAACACATCAGGGGTTTTTGGTGAATGTCAACACTGTCAAACCACAGGAAGATGCACTTTTGACCAGCCTGCCTTTATTCTGTGCTAGACAGGAGCCAGAGGAAAGTAGAAACTGGCTGCCCCTGCTGTGGTCACAAAGCCAACATGAGCGCACCATGGTGTGCACACCTGCAGGATCTGCACTGGAGAGTGAAGGGGGGGAGACGAAATTCCCCTGTACCTCCTTGTCCAAGAATCCCCCCAAAAAGCAACCTGTCACCTCAGGTAAAGAACAACTCAAGCTCTCTCAAGCCTGACTTGCAGAGCCTTCCAGCAGAGTAGCTTGGGACTAACATGGGTGTCAACTCTCAAGAATAAGAGGAAAAGGTCTCAATGCCTGCAGAAAAGCATCCAGGATGTGCATTTGGCTGTCACGTGAATGCTCGCATGGAGCTGTGCCTCCACAACCTGCCACAGAGGGAATGCTGGGGAGTTCAGAGCCTGGGAGAGGATCAAAGCCATCCTCTCTGCTCCCAAAGGGCTCCTCCCAGTGCCTTTCAAAGAGGATATCAAAGAGGCCTCACTGCTTCCTGAACGCCCACCAGCACTCTCCAAAGTCTGTGTCAGGGCACTTGTTCATCTCCCAGAGCCCTGGAAAGGCTGTCACTGCCTCTCCAGCCTCTCTCACCTCCTCCAACCAGGCTCTGCCCTGTGCTCTACCCATCTGGTGGCACTGGAGTGGCTGGTGGACAACCAGGCTGATGCTGGAGATCCCCTGGGGGGACCATGACTGAGGACTCCCTTGGCACTTAGACCTCCCTTGTGGGACCTGGGGGCAAGGGGTGGGTGAGTTGCCACCTGAGTCCCACCACTTTGGCTTGTGGGCCCTCACTTGGAAATGCTGCCCCTATTAAAGGCTCCAGGTCAGCTCTAACACTTCTAGGAGGTGAAATACAGGCTCATGTCTCTAAACAACCAAGTGACCCATGACAAGGTGACCACACTGACCCTGGCAGAACTGCCTGAGTGCCCCCAAGAGCCAGTGGAGATGCAGAGAAGCCTTCCCCTGTGCTGAGAGCACAACATCAGCCCTCAGCCAGTAATGGGGACAAAAAGCTGCGTGCCAAACAGCAGGCTGCCCTCGTAAAATGGGACCAGTTCCATGATTATACTGTCCTGGAGTCCCAGGCCAGTCCTGCCTGGCTTAAATAGCACCCCTGCTCGTTATTATCTTGAAGGACGCTCGTTATAGAAAATCACATCCCTCTGCCAAGTTCTGGTGTCTCACTATTTTTGGAACAACAGGGGCAGGCTTTGAGCCTCAGCAACTGTCAGCAGAGCCAGAGGGAAAGCAAATCCATATAACGATCAGGCTGGCTGATGGGGACAGTGCTGGGAACAGCATCGCCTGGGGGACAGTCCCCTGGAAGGACCCTTTGGTCATGAGAAAAAGGATAAGGGCAATAAACATAAAACCCTGAAGCTATTCGACACTATTTGCATGGGAAGCCGATCTCCCCCAGCCCTCTTCATTCTCATGCATATGAGAGGAGACAAAAGGATTTAAAAGCAAACCACCTGTGCAGGAAGCCCCTAAAGAAGACAGGACCTACTTACTGCAAACTGATTTTAATTAAAACATTCCAGGATTCACATTCCCCAGGATTAAATTACTGACTTAGCTATTTATACATATAGCCTCTTTCACTCCTTTAGGACAGTACTGTTGAGGTGTTGGATGACACCAGTGTCAGGTAAACAGAAACAAACCACTTTTTGGTGCTTGTGACCCCTAATGCAGGATCCATGATTATCCACAGGTCCCAGCACCTGTCAGCAACTCACTGATTACTGGAGCAGAAGCACAATCCTCTCTGACACCAAAGAATTATTCTAAGGCCCTAAAAAAACACGAGGTAAATGGCTTAGGCAAGGTGGAAAGCTCCCAGGGAAAGGCCTTCAATTAAAAAAAAAAAAATTTAAAAAAACCCAGAGAGGTGATGAGCAAGGAAGGCCTCCCACAGATGCAGCTGAAACAGGAATTAAATTGCCCCCCTGCAATGGAGCATCTGGACTCCTTCCTTGCCTTTCACAAGAAAGGAATCCGGAGGTGCAAGTCCAAAACTGCCCAGGCCAGTGCTGGGCACACAGACGGCTACATCCAGCCTCTGCCAGCCTGCTGAGCTGCTGATATTTCATCTTTACACTCTGAAAACTGGGACCCACAGCAGGCAGAGACAGCCCTTGCAGCTCCTACCACCTAGTGGCTGCAGGATTCAGCCCTGATGGAGCAAGGAGGCTGTCTGGAGGTCAGGCAGCCTCAGCCCACCCTGGGCAAATAAAGCTGCCCTTGCTGGAGGGCATCACTTAAGCTGCAGCTGAGACTAAAGCAGGCTCACACTGGGCACAGAGGCAGCACAAGAGAACAGAAAACCTTTCTGAAAACCATCAGCAGCTAATGTAAGCTCAGAAAAACCTCAGCCAGCCCTAAAATAGGCCGGCAGAAGTAGCAGCAGTATAGATGGACTTGGGTAATTGCTGTTTTGGGTACTTGTGCCTGCTCAGCTAATCATAGAATGGTTTGGGTTGGAAGGGATGTTAAAGATCATCTAGTTATGACCCTCCTCTCCTGTACAGGGACACCTTTCACTAGATCAGGTTTCTCAGAGCTTCATTCAGCCTGGCCTTGGACACTTCCAGGGATGGGGCACCCCCGGAATAATGCTGCACTCCTGGCACCACATGGCATCACACCATGCAGCAGAGACATGTCCCAGGCTGTTAAAGTCACCTCCAGGCTGCTTAAGCCAGGGGAAGAGTTTGCTGGTTTGGGTGGGATATTGTAAAACAAACAGAATTCAAATAGCTCTGGATCCAGCCAAATTCTCAGACCCCATGAGTGCTCTGTCCTCAAACTGCAGCAGCATCTCAGGCACTTCCAAGAGCTTTTGAGTTTCCACGATTTCCTCTTGAACTGGGATGGGGGAGGCAGTAACTGGACACCCCTGTGTCATGTGCAGCCTCACCAGTGCCAGGCAGAACAGATAATGACTCTCACAAGTTCCTGAAGCAGCCCAGTCCATAATTTGGCTCACCTTCCATGGGGCTGCACTGCTGGCTCAGACTGAACCTGGCACCTACCATAAGCCCTGTCTGCCTTCCAGCTGGGCTACTGTTCTGCCAGTCAGTCCCAGCTTGTCCTGATCTTATGGGATCAGGCTTTGACTTGGCCCTGACAAATGGTAAGAGGCCTCAAAACAGCTAACTCTTGAAAAATTCCCAAAGTTAGGCTCAGTAGGTCATTATGTATCCAGGATTTCCATGGCAGACTGGAGCTAAGTTTTGTTTTTTATAACATGAACCATTAGTATCACATTTTAAGAGTCTGGGTTGTAACTGTGATACATGTGATGTGGTTTCCATGTAATTGCAAATTGGGCATTTGTGCTACCATGCCCCGAGTCCATAATTTTTTTTAATATGGCTGCAGGATGACATTTTGAATAAGTGGTTACTCTTTATATATATATATATATATAGTGGTTTATATATAGAGATATTTTTTTCTGCCAAGGTCTTGTTAATGGAGGGGATATCCCCATGCCATACAAAGAAAAAAGAGAAACCCCCAAGTTTGTATCAGCCTAGTTAAGCCTTTCTGGAAGGACTGAACGGTGAATATCCTTGGTGTTGCAATAATTTCTTCACTATAGCAAAGGGGTTTAATTGTGCTTTTATAAGCAATTTAAATCTGGTTATTCTGGATTGAAGTGCGTGTCACTGAGTGCAGACCATGGGCAAAAGACGTCATGAACCACTTTAATTTGAAATCTGCATTTTTTTGGTAAACACTTCCCTTTTTTGTGTTGTTTATCATCAGAGGGGAAGTGGTTTTCGGTTACAGACAATTCAGACAATGAAGCAAAGTGGGATTCAAGTAAAAGAGGAACCCAGAAAAGACTGGAAATAGCAGTGTCCTGCTATACAAGCAACACTCCCTTGGCACCATTTCAAGGACTGACCAGCTGTGTTCAGGGCACCAAGAGCTACGGGGTTCTTGCCTCCGCTCCTCTGATGACAAGCTGGTCCAGAAACTCCTGTTCCAGGCTGCTCTACTGTTTAGCAACCTCCTTTTAATTTCCAGTCTAACTGTACCCATGGCCAGTCTAGACTCATTTAATCTTAACCAGCATCTTGACAGCTTTGTTTCCCTCCTCAGTGTTTGACATCTGCAGACATCAATCAGATCCTCTTTTTGCTTTCAATTTGCTAGTCTAAACAGGTTGAGTACTCCCCTTTTCTTCCTCTTTGCAAAAGACTCTGCAATCACTTCACCAGCCCAGAAGACCTTGCCTGCATCTACAGCAGACTGCCTTCAGTTTTTTTGAACATGACAAAAGGCACTCACACAGTGACCTTGAATCTTCCCTAAGTTCATAAGAATCACTCTGCACAGCCCAGGAGCACTCTTGCTATTTTCACATTCACACTGCAGATTTAGTAAGCAAAGCCATAGCAAAGACCATAGCAATGAGTGCCAAAACCTACATTAGACCTCAGAGCACATCAACACTGGATGCTTCTGATATTTAAGGAAAGCCATTACAAGTTGAAATACCACGAAATTAAAGTTTCTTTGGTTACTAGTGACAACAGTGAGCTTTAAGTTTCATTTCTGCTATACAGCACAACTGCTCTGTGAACCATGTGAGCCGTGTATTAAATAAAACCCAACTCAAACCACTCATTTCTATTAGGTGAGTCTACTCAAAGGCTCCACCCTAAATGAGCACAGTTCTTCATCTCCATAGCTGGCTGTTGCATCACCCTAGTGAAAAGAGAAATGGGTGGGTGGCTGAATACATTTGTCTGCTCTTTTTTTGGTTTTTTTGGGTTTTTTTAATGGTATTCTGGGTTTATGTAGGAGGAGCAAAGCTGCAATTAAAAGGGCAATTTTCTCCTACCTCTTGTACAAGGAAAAGAGGCTCTAGTGCCCTTTAGAAAAGAACAAAATGCAACTGGAAAGGAGCCCTGGCAGTTTTGAAGAGCTACAATGCAGAAAATGCTTCGGTCCTACTAACAGCTTGGCTGAGGGATTCCCAAATTCACCTTGCCATACATGGCTGTGGCCACTGCCTCCATCTCAGCCACTCCTCCCTCCACCACCCACACCAGCAAGAGGCTCCCAGCCACCAGCAGACACCAAATGAGGCTCCCAGCCAGACACTCAGCCCATGTTCTGTCCTCCACTTAGGTACACAGGGCACAAGGAACAGCAATGCTGCATTTGTCTTCCCTACAGAAAAAAGAAACACCAACAGTACATGGATCTGACTCAGTGTCCACCCATATCAGGCAGACCCTTCCCAGTAACCCAGAAGGATCTTTCCTTCAGTTCTGAGCAGTCTATAAAGGCTGGCAGAGACTGAGGCGACCTCTGGTTCCAAGTGCAAATCTTAAAGTTTGCAGAAACTCAAAGCAAACAGAGTCTTGTTAAAAATTCAGGCAGCAACAGAGCAGAGCCTGAGACCCCAGAGCAACCAGAGGACACTGCAGGTGTGTAGACATTTGCACTTGGAAACATTCAATGGCATGGAGATGTTTCTAGGGAAGACACAAAGAAAGGTTTTGTGCCTTACCAATTTGTTAGGGAGCTTAGAAAAGGCCAGGATTTTGTTTGCCTAATGCCCAGCAGATGTTAGAGGTGTGATACAGCACAGTGCCCTGTTCATCCTCGAGCAGAGAGGTGTCTCCTGGATCTGAGGTGGACATTCATAGCAGGCCAGGGGCTAAATACACAGCAAGGTTCCTCATGCCAGCCAGTGTCAGGAGGAAGGCTGCCCACTGCCTGGGCTATACTTACAGGAGTCTGGAAGCAGCAGTAGAGCTTGGTGAGGAAGGGGTGGTTCCTGGCCAAGGAGAGGATGCGTTTCTCAGTCATGGTGCACTCAACGTCGTCATCCTGGAGAATGACATCCTTCTTCAGCACCTTCACTGCATACAGCTGCCCACTCTCTTTCATCTTGGCAAGCATCACCTAAACCAAAAGCAAGTGTGAAAGGCAAGGGCTGAGCCCTCTGTCTCTGAGCAGCACAGAGCCTCTCACACCTCCCCAGGCTGGAAAGCTCAGACATCTCATGACCAGGCTTGTGGAGCAAGGTGAGTCAGCCTGTTAGCATGGGCATCAGTGCACAATCAATGACACAGCTACTGCCTGCAGCAGGCTGCTCTGCACAGAAATACCCACATGCTGCTCCTGTCTGGCACAGGGCTGGCTGGCCAAAGGTCACCCACTGTGCCAGCACAAACTGCCTGAGCTGGGCCATTCATCCCACCACCCTCCTCGGTTATAAAACTCAAACACTCTTTCACATCAGCTTCGTGGCAAAGCAGAGAAACAAAACCAACATCTCGCCACGTTTGAAACCACTGCTTTGTTGCCTTTAAAGGAAAAGTCTTTACATGCTCTGAGAAATGCTGCCCAAACAGATGTGAACACACACACTTGCAGCTCCTGGTATGGGCCCTGGCATGCAGCTGTTCCTTCAGGTGCTAACTTCTTTTTTGTGATACCCAATTCTTCACTTTGCTGTCAGCTTTATTTCTCTTCCATTTTCTCCCTGCCCTCTGTAACCAGCTTTGTTGCACAAAGTTGCAGCAAAGTGGTACTAAATTAGTGCTTGCTCTGGAGTACCACTGGACAGCCTGTTTACCATGTTATGAAATCACTTCACCTACCTTGGGGCTTCTTAAATAAGGAATGTGGTTTCTCACAAAATAGCCAGGAATAACTCTCACCTTTCCAAAGCTTCCCTTTCCCAATACACGAAGGAAGGTTAAGTCTTTGATCCCAAGTTTGCTTGCTGAATTTTCACTAATGTTGTTGCCATCCTTCAGGCCGTCTTTGCCCTGATTTTTCAATGTAGATCTAGAAACCAGTTTCTGTGGAAGAAAGCAAAGAAGTGTCAGTCTGCAGAGGAACTGTGCTTCTGCTTCAGAGGTGCTCACAGATAGTCAATCCACCAGCCAGAACACTGGGGCCTGTCCAGGAGTATTTTATGGCTACACAGACAGAAAGCTGTGTTGGTAGAATCACACAGCTGCCACATGTGACCAGCCAAACTCAGCACTGCTCAGGGCTGTGCTGACATATCAACAGCAGCTCCTGCATGGGCATTTTGGGCTGTAAACCCACTGCTCAACACATCACAGATAATCACAGACTATGCTGAGTTTGGAAGGGACCCACAAGGATCATCAGGTCCAACTCCAGGCCCTGCACAGGACCATCCCCAAGAGGCAAAGCTGCCTCTCTCCATCCTTCCTCCCCAGGGGAAAAAAAAAAACAAACGACTAGGGAAATCCAAGCCTTCTATCTACCAGCAAAGTAAGGAGGACTGCATAATTTCTGCAAAAGACAAAGCGCTGCTAAGATCTAGAACCCTAGGAGATATAATCTGAATTTCTTACGTTTCTACTTGATTTAAGACTCCTACTCAAAGCCCAGTTCAGTGGGACCCCAACTTCAAAGCATGTCTCTTTTCCACATTTGGGCTGCTGGCTTGCTCCACTGCTCCAAATTCGATGGAAAGCCATTCATTCCCATGACAGGTGCTGCATATTCAGGAGTTGTACCAGTATTAGCACACATGTCTAGAGCTCATAATTTTGAAGGACAGCTAGATCAAGCCAACCTCGGGTGCCCTCTGCTTACAGCTCTCCAGGTATGCATGTGCACACAAACGAGCACTTCTGTTCAGTTTATTGGTCTGAACAAAGTCACAGGGATTTCACAGGGACTTCGTGAGCTCCATCTTGTGACTGCTCTGGTGTACAGCAAAGCTCCTCCTGCACGGGAGACTTGTCACATGGACAAAGAACCAAGAGCAGTCACTGAGGCACAGAGAAGTTTGTGTTGGAAAGAACAGTCAAGATTATTTAGTTTCAAATCCCTGCCATAGGCAGGGACACCTTCCACCAGACCAGGCTGCTCACAACCCCATCCAACCTGATCTTGGACACTTACAGGGATGGGACATCCACAGCTTCTCTGGGCAACCAGTGGCAGGGCCTCACCAGGCTTACAGTAAAGAATTTCTTCCCAATATATTATCTAAACCCACCCTCATTCAGCTTAAAGCAATTCAGGGTTGTCCTTGCAGCACAGTCTGAACACTTTCCTAGATCCTTCAGGTCATGAGTAACAAGATGAGATCATTAAACACAAAGCACAGATTATTTTTTTTCTGTTTCATCTCCTTTTGATGTGCAGATGATGCAAACAACAAGTATTAACAAGTGCTGATTTTTGCAGAATGGAGAAGGGAGTATGGGATTTCCCTGTAACTCCCAGGATAACTGTTCCCCAAACTGCTACAGGGGGAAGAGCAAAGATAAGAGTTTGCTAGGAACCAACTGAAATCAAAAGGGGCAGCACAGCCTAATGAGCCTGCTAGGCTGATACAGCATGGTGTGGTTGATCAATGTAGCTGGCTAATTGTATGAGAAGATTTACCACATCTGGAAATTATGGTTTGGGTTTCAATATATTCTTTTTGCTGTGTTGACAGGGACCACTGATTTTTGGCAAAGGATGTGGTGAAGAGGGAAATGGTTTCCCCAAAATCACACAGAAAAAGTAACAAAGCTGGGAAGAGAACTGGGCTTCTTGAGGTCATTTACTCTATCACAAGCCATGCAGGCAGATAGCATTTGCACTTGCAGTAAAAATAAAAAATGCATGGCATGAATTATATTGATCACTAATTAGCCAGGGGGTCTAATTCTGCTCTCATTTGTGATAGGCAGATGAAAGAGTGTTAAAGAGTCACAGCACTGTGAAGCATAAGCACATTGCAAAGCAACACCTATAGATCAAAACCTGGATGTCAGAAATCCCTCTTCCAAGTGAAGCCTTTGCCACGAGCCCCAGACCTACTCCTGCAGTCCACCACCCAAAATTACCTCCCCTATGGGAAGCCTCTGCCCCCTCCTACATCCATTGAAATACTCAGCTGTAAATGCTTCAAATAGAGAAGGGAAAAAAAAAATACTCACCGAATTTGGGGAAATGCTTCCTGGTTGCAGCCCCATGCAGGCCAAGGTTTTTGCAAGCTCTGCTGAGTTCACCCCACAGTTTGGAGCAACGTTGGCTTGGCATCGGATGTGGACGTTCATTTTACAGACTGATTGGAGAAATGGAAAGCAAAAGCAAAGGAGCAATTAAAATAACTTGGGAGGGCTTTATTGCTGAGAGACAAATTACTAATTCTGCTTCAGGAAATAGACCCATCTAGATCTACTCTGTATCTTTAAACTAGAGGGATTTTTCCACTGATCTAAGTAGAAGCAAAATTAGGACTCTTGTAAGAGAAAGAACTCTGAAAACCAGGAACAGACCCCAAACTCTCCAAGCAGGATGCCATTATTGCCTAACTTTTCATAAGCACATGTTTTTGAGGTGCATCACTACTGTTGCAACAATGACTGTAAGTACAATTAGTATTTATAATGCTACAGAACTCGCAACAAACGTCCCCTGCATTTTCCTGTATCTAATTTTAAAGACAGGGAACAGTGGGAAACAAAAATCATTCTTGCTCTAACTCATGGGCACACACACACCCTCTTGTGGGAGATGAAGGCAAGGATTTTACAGTCTGGATCACTGAAACAAAAACATAACATCAGAACATGCTTAGTCATCAATTAACAGGCAGGATAGTCAGCCTAAAGCAATGACCTTCTTTTCCCCTTGGATGACTTTTCCCTGCCTTATCTCATTTTCCTCAGCTGAGGAAAAACCTTCAGGTAAAGGGAAAATATGAATGCAGGAAGCAGAATACTTTCAATAATGCAAGTAAAACAAAAGTGTGCTGAGAGTGGAAAGTAGAGTCCTTCTAGCAGCCAAAGATTAAAAAGGAGATCAGATTTTTTTTAACCCTTACAAAGATAAATATTCATCACTCAGCTTTCTCCTGAAAGGTGCACAAATCAAGCCCACACAATGCATCAAGAGTCTAAAAATAAATGTATTTTGTGGAAAGGCAAGAGTTAGAAGCTGCTCACTTTTACACTGTAGACCCTGTCGCATGATCCCCCAGAGCAAGGAGCCGCAGTGGTCACAGAACGTCGGGACTTTGTAGTTGTGGACACTGAATTTATGAGGAATGTTGATCCCAAACCTCTGTTCAGTCACCTGAGGCACCAAAAGGAAAGCACAGGTTTAAAATTCAAATACATATTTATAAGCTGGTGTTCATTTACATGCAGGCATTTAAGTGCAAATCTAAGAAAATAATTCCAAGTCAGAAAATGTCCCAATCCATCACCTCATTGAGGTTTACGACAAGTGAATACTGAATTAACAGCCACACCTGCTGTGTGCCAGCCCTGCTTCCCTGCTGGCCATGCCAGACTACCTGGCAAAGCAGATTTTAAAATAAAGGCTCTCAAGTCAATTTTAAATTCCTAAAGACAAGTTAGAATTAGATTACCTCAAAACAAACCAATCCCACTGCAGGTGGCTACAGCATTTTTTAATCACACAGTTTTGAAATTGACTTGCATATTATGTGCAAAGACATGTAACTTTAGGTCAAACTGTTGATTTTATTAATTTCAATATAGAACCGCTTTCACAGCTCCTCCTAAAATTCTCATTCCTCTTCTCACCCCACTCATAATTACACCTTTTCAGGCATACATTTCACTTTATCCCTTGCACTCATCCCCTTTTTAACCCTGTTCTTTCCCAATTGAAAACCATTCAGATCTCAAGGACACCTTTAAAAAAATGTTTCAATGGCTGAAGAAACCAGTGCCCATTTAGCATATTCATCACTTTTGACTTTGTTTCTCAACAGGCAGATCCTGGAAAGCTGAGGCGGAACACACAACTCTATTAAAGAAAAGCCAGGGGTGTGACTGGAACAAGTAGCTTAAGGTGAGTGGTACCTCCTCATTTTTGGCTTTTTTTAAAGTAGTTTAAATGTGTTATAAAACCTTCATAATCCCGAGAGAGGGGCGAGGACATTCACTATTTAACTTGCACTTTACCCTTAGGCTTCTTAACTCATTTCATCTGGCTTGTCAAGGGGTCACTTTAAGGAGTTCAGCTCAGCAGTTTGGAGGCAAGAAATAACAAACAAAGGCAATTGCATGGCACAAAACACAGACCTGCCTCAAGAATAAAGAGATTTGATTTGATTTTTCCTCAAACAGTTATTGAACCATTTCCATTTCCAGAAATGAGACATGCAATGCATAGGGCAGTGCTAGGTGGGGATGTCACTCCCTTCAAACACAGCCAAAACCAGCAAAAAGGAAAACCTTCAGAAGCATAAGTTATGCAAGGGTTCTTTATTACAAAGTACTTCACAGGGCAAAGGTGTGGAACAACAACTAAATGAGCCCTTCAGGCAATCAGAACAGAAAAAAAAAAGAGGCAAAACAAAGATCATTGTTGGCCAGAGAAATCCACATTAAGAACTGGACACCAAATTTTGATTGCACCACAGTTAATCATGCAAGAAAATTACCAGGGAAACCAGTGGATTTGCTACTTGTTGATGTCTTCCAATGAAGATATTCTGACTTCCTAAACCATGTGCTAGTCCAAACAGTTAATGGCAATGACAGAACAACTGGATGACATTGCACGGCTTTTAAGCAGGTCCTGTCACTCTTTCCCACTTTAAAACCCATGAATAAAGATAACATAAAGTAAATTCTCTTATAGAGAGAACCCAGCAACCCAGACAAATGATGATAACCCAAAATAACCAACATGACTTTACCTTGAGATCGTTCTTGTTGCTATTGTTTTGGCACGTGCAAGCTGTGACAATGAGGTGATGGCAGCGCTTGTGTACAACACAGGTGCACACTAGGAAATAAAAGAGGCATGCTGTAAAGAGCCCTTGGAAGATTCAGAACACATCAATCCACCAGCTGGGTTTCTTAAGGCTCAGCTGCATCATCAGCACACAGTAAATATATGAAAAATAACTGCTGGTTTGGAATTTACAACAGATCTGGAGATGTACGTTCAACCTACTGCAACAAAAAATCTGCACTGCATCATTCACGCAGCCTAGAAAACAATTGCCTCTATCAAATACAGATGATGGACACAGAAACAAGAGTGTAGCTTCTCAAACTACTAAAAAATGCTGTTGAAATAATTATCCAGTGAAGAGTGTTTCACACAGCAACATCCATTTTGTTTACATGCAGCTTCCTTTCATAGGACACAAGTGCCCTACTATACTGCACAGGAACAGGCTGTGTTAGGCTATACTGAATGACCATGAAGCAGGCAGTTCTGGGAAAAAGGGAAAGACAAAATAAAGGGAAAGGTAGAATAATAATTAAATGCAAACAAGTGCCACAGACATCTCCACAGACAGTCAGCCAAACCATGCATTCAGGCAGAAGTGCTGTGCCAGCCCACAAAGTCACTAACTCCCAAATTTTACTCTGTTGAAGTTCACAGGGAGAGAAAGGAGGGTGGCCATTCCAGCAGGGTACTTTGTGTCCCAACACCAGCTGAGCACTGTCCTGAAGGGCCCCTGGGTGCCTCATGCCTAGCTGGGTGCTGCACGTAGCCACCAACTGAGTGGAACTGCACAGGGTGGAAAAGCAACCGGACACACAGGTGTTTGCAGGAATGTGGGTGGTTGCTCCTGCAGCCACACAAATCTGACAGGGGCTCAAATGCACAGGTCTGGCTGCCTGGGGAGGAAGAGGAGTGCTGACTCCAGAGCAGCTCACAGCTGCAGGATGTCCCAGCAGCATGGGAGAGCCCTCCCAAAGCAGCACATCCCACACACACGCCATGCAGGAGTGGAGCACCTTACCTTGGCACTGGTATCCCTGCTTCCCAAACACGCCCCTGGCCAAGAGAAAACATGGAAAACACAATTTAATGGCAGAAGGAAGGTTGCATTGCAGATTGTTTACAGAAGGCAGAGCCAAAATGCAGGAGGATCCCAAATTATCAGATCCCATGGCAGAGCTGCCCAGCAGTAGTGGTGCAATCCAGCACAGGGGTGTGAGAGCATAGGAAAGCACTGCACAGGCATGGCTCACAGGGCAGGCTGTCAACATGCCTGTATTCCCCATATTCCCCCTCAGTCTCGTTTCCCAAATACCTCACTTCATTACAACACACACCACACGTATTAGAGTGATCCCAGCAGCCCACACCCTCTTATTATCTCTCCCACTCCATGTTCTTTTGAGACATATCTACGTTTTTCTCCTTGCTCTGCCTACTCCTCCACGTGCATCACCTCACACCTCTCTGATGGCTTGTCTGTTCTCAGGAATTTTCTCTAAACTTTCAAGCAACTGAGGTTTTTTCCTCATTGTAAACTCAACACTCCACTCTAGTGAGTGGGGTCTTTCTTCAGGTTCCCTCATTACTTTTTTTCCCCTCAAAATAACATCTGTGGTTACAAGGGAAGGACACTGCCACATCCCCACACCAACCCAGCTTGCTTCCAGCATCCAAGATACACATCACCTCTGGCCTCTCTGCAGCAGACCCCAGCTTGCAGCACAAAATGTACCCTGCCAAACCTGATGGCCAAGGGGCATCACATCAGAGGCCCTGGGTGAAGTCCTACGTGACACCCAGGACTGGGGGTGCCGTGTCCCCAGAACACAAAGGCCTGGGGAGCTCTGTGCCAGGGTGTTTGAGCTGTTCTCACCAGATGAACTCCCTGCAGTGAGAGCAGTAGGTGGGCTGTCGCAGGTAGGTGGCCATGAACTTGTGCCCGTTCACCTGGTGCACGCGCCTCCGCATCGCCCGCTGCCGCTTCCGGGTGAGGTTCTTAAAGATCCTGTCCCTCTGCAGAGTCCCTTGCAGGGGGGAGAAGGAGAAAAAAGGACAGCAAAACATTAACATCATCACATACAGTTATTGCTTCTGGTTTTGCTACAGCATTCAGTTTGGGCCCTCATCCTAAGGAGGATGTGGACCTGCTGAAGAGAGCTGAGACGTGGCTGTGGAGATGATGCCAGGGCTGGAGCCCCTCTGCTCTGGAGACAGGCTGGAGGAACTGGGACTTGTTGGAACCCTAGAGGCTGAGAATTTCAGGCTTTCTGTGCTAAAAGGCACTGACCCTCAAGCAAGCACTACATTTCACCTGAGGCCATGGAACAGGCTTCTGAGACTGAGTGAAAGCACTGGGGTTGTGGGTGTGTAGTTTGAATAGTATTGTGTGATTTCACAGGGTGAAAAACTTAGAATTTAAGGTTTTAGTATATAATAATATATATGGGGCAATATGGAGGATTTAAGGCATTGTCTAAGTCCTTCTTCACCATCTTCTTCATGGCTTTGGGTCGTTTTTTTCTAATTGGGTGAAAAAGATGTGCATTGCAGACTTTGGGTGGTCAGTTATTGGGTTAAAAGTATAAATAATATAGGTGCCATCTTGTTATTGGATAGTTTATGCTTAAGAAGACCTTGGAAAGAGTTAGATGAATCCATTTTCTACCATGTTAGTTAGAGCTCACAGCTCGTAAGATTGTACTATAGACTAAAATTAATAAACACTGAGTCCAAACATGAAACTGCATCTCCAGAGCATTAATCCTGGCTCTAACAGGAGGAAAAGCGGATAAGAAGCCAACAGGGACTGTTCAGCCTGGAGAAGAGACCCTAGAGCCCCCTCCAGTGCCTGAAGGAGGCTGCAAGAGAGCTGGAGAGGGGCTTTTGACAAGGGCAGAGTGACAGGACAAGGGGAAATGGCTTCACAATGAAAGACTGTAGGTTTAGATTGGATGTTTTGAAGAAATTAATGACTGCGTGGGTGGTGAGGCCCTGGCACAGGTTGCCCAGGGAAACTGTGGCTGCCCCATCCCTGGCAGTGTTCCAGGCCAGGTTGGATGGGGCTTGGAGAAACCTGGGAGAGTGGAAGGTGTCCCAGCCCATGGCAGGAGGTTGGAATTAGATGGTCTTTAAGGTCCATTCTAATACAGGCCATTCTATGAATCTATTATAAAATGCTTTCAAAAGCCACAATTACATCCCTGGTTTAGAAGTCAGGGGACTGTGGTCTAGAATGAGGATGGCATCTGGGACAGGTACAGAACTTAATTGCAATTAAGTTAGCTCAAAATTGTATTTTTGATCTAGAAATATCTGCCTTTTGCCATCTTCTCCTCACTCCTCTCCCATGTTGAGACATGCCACTAAGCTATTAATTCACAAGCTGTAAATAAACCAGAAGCTCAAGGCTAATGAGTAGCTATAACTCACAGCTTTTTGGGCAATAACTCCTGAAAACACCACTACACAAAACCAATGGATCACCACCACACTTGCTGACTAAAAGCAGTGCCTTTCTTTGACAACAGTGTTCATCCATCTATGGTATTCTCATTCTACATTTCTTCATCACTATTTGCAGCATTTTTACACACTTCCAATACTTACTGTGTTGGTTTAAAAAAAAATATAGGCTACTTTTTCAATGATGGCTAGTTGTTTGATATATGCCACACTCAGCTTTCTTTAAATGGTTCTTTTTTCCAAAGGTTAGGTAATATTTGATAGTTCTGGAAAGCAGGGATCCAGGAACTGCTGGCATTCAAATCTGAACTGTCGCAAAATATCATTTAATTTTAGAACAGAGTAGACTATTTCAGTTGAAAGTGACCAACAATAATCATCTAGTCCAACTGTCTGACATGTCAGAATGGCCCAAAAGCTAATGTATTTCAAGAGCATTGTTCAAATGTTTCTTAAACATGACAAGCTGTGGACACTGACCACCTGTCTAGGAAGCCTATTCCCATGTCTGAACCACCTCTCACTAAAGAAAGGCTTCCTAATGCCCAGTTCAAACTCCTCTGGCCGAATTTAATATCACAATTTAATTATCTATCAATATAATTTAATCTTTTTACTGAGTTTAGTTCAGCCACATAGCAATTTCCTAGCAAAGCTCAATTAACACAAAAGAAGTGTCTCTCAAAAGGCATGAACTGAGCTCTAGATCAAGAGAACCAGCCCCATACAGGCAGCAGCTGTCCAAATTGCATATCCCACAGCCAGCTGGTCTCTGGGAACCCCACACAGACCTGGTCAGACTCAGCTGAGCTTCCAGATCAAAGCCTCATCTGGGGCACACTTGCCTCAGAAGAAAGAAATGAAATTTGCAGTTTTCAAGTTAGTTATTTGCAAAGTAAAGGCCCTGAAAACAGGAGAGTTTTGGGAGGTGGGGAACAACACACCAGAGTCTGTCAGAGGTGACTGTGCAACAATATTCTGTTTTCAGGACTCTTGTTTTGAGCATGGACTGGATGCAAGACCAAAGCCAGCTCCTGCCAAACCTCCTGCATGGATGTAATTCCACAGGAAGGGACGGGTGTGCAAACTCCCAGAGCAGTGACTCGGCAGCAGGACCTAACACAGCTGTCACCCTCCCACTTATCTTCCCACAAAAAAAGCGGGGCAGAGCAATTCCCTGCTTTCAACTGGCTTTGCTGATTAACCACTGGGGGGATGGGGGTGGTGGAAATAGAGGAAAAGCTGTCAACCTGATCAAGGCTTGAAATGTAGGAATCCCACATCACAGGCATATTTCCCAGTCCTCTTTGTAGGAATTGAGATAAGGGAAACCATCCTGTCAGTTCTGAGCCCAGCCACTTCAAGGGGCCATGAGCCACAGGATGTATTCCTCTTGGTACTCCTGCTACAGGTTTAGAAGCAGAGCCAGCCATAAAGCTCAAGGGTTTCCTGTGAGTTTTCCCAGCCATTTGTGCATGTGTCCCTTCCACAGGCACTGATGGAAACCTCCTACCCGATGGCATCACTGTGACACAGAGCATGATTTGACTTCAGGACAGCTTGCATTTATTTTTTTAAATGGAAGTGCATGCTATAAATTAGGATTTTCCCATTTAAACACACCAAGAAAAAGGATGTGGTAAGACTGATTTTTTAAACATTTAACAGAAACCTGCACATTTAACAGAAACCTGCTTTCTTCAGTGCAGAGCTCCAAGCAGCTGGGCAGAGACTGGCGCAGAAGAGCTCGTCTTTGTAAGGAAGTGCCTAAACATGTGTTTAATTCCCACTGAGGTCAACAGGACTCAGGGGGCCACAGGAATTGCCAGACTGAATTAGAGCACTGGTCCATCTAGTTCAGCACCCTGCCTCTGTCAGTGGGCAACCAGAAACACATGACAGCAAGATGGAGGCACTCTGCAGCTGGGAGATAATTCGCCTCTCTCCCACACTCGAGATGTCATTCTGATCTCCAGAAGTGAGATCTGATTTGGGGAGGTTTAATATTCCTTTCAAACGTTCAACCATCATTGCACAAGTTCAGATGCCTTGTTATCTGCCATAGGAAACAAGCCTGAGAAGAACCTCAAGAGGTCAACCAAAAGGTCCTCTAAAAGGAAGATCAAGAGATAGTTGCTTTGCTGAGCCTGAGCCTGCTGCAACTTCATGTGAGAATAAAAAAAAATAAAATAAAATTCCTTATAGTATTAAAGAATATGCCCAACATCAAATTTCAGGACAACATCACTTTGATCTAGATTTAGGCAAACATGTAAGTGTTTTTCCTGGATCAGGGCCAAACACCTCAACTGGCAAGCGTCCTGTATTGGTGGTCAGCATCTAGAGGAGAACTTCTGAGGCATGGAAAGGGAAGCACAGGGTTTGAGTGGGTGGTGAGCACCTAAGTAAATCACCTAAAGAAGCAATCCAATTACCAGCTTCCTCCATGCCAGCTGCTCCATTAGAAGCCCAACAGCTGATGCCCTTTAAGCCCCCATTTAGCAGAGTTTAAAAGAATGTGTTCCCAATTTAGCTCCTGCAGATTCTGGTTTTGTTTTGGTTCCCTCAAGGACCAGCACAGGGTCATCACCTCCTTGGTGCTCTCCCATGCAGTGCAGACCACACATGGCAAGAGGAAACCAATCCTTGGCACCAGGAATAGGGGACACTTGATGACAGCCTGCAAAGCCACCCATGGGACACTGCTGTGCATCCCTGTGGTTTGTCCAGCTTCAGACAGACTGCAATTTTGAAACAGTTCACAAAACCCAAAAAATTACAGGCACTTGCTTTTTCCTGGGCAACAGAGGGAGTCTCTATGCTGCCTGCAGTGGTGGATGACATCCAGGGCCAGCCTGAAGCCTCCCCTACTTAGCTTCCATTCCCCATTCTCCAGACACCAAAATCCCACAGCACAACAGTTCCATCTTGCAGACCTGCTTGTCATTAATGCATATGTCACAAGCTGGGGTTTTTTCTTTACTAAAAGCTGAAACACTCTTCAAATTTCACACTTTCTCCCACTGCTTGGCTGTCACAGCCTACTAATGTTCTGATGATACTGCACATCTTTCAGGCGATCCTCACCCATGCTTGTGTTCACCTCAATTTACAATGTAACAAAGCTGAGTGTTACTAAGCAGGCTTCAGAAAGGCCTAGATTAGTTTCCACCTGCCATCAACTTTTTTGGGCACTATTCTTCCCATTTCCTGGTGCTGGCTTAAAAAGGAGAGGCAGAGCCCAGCACAATCTCAGCCATACCTTGAGCCCAGGTGTAGCTGCAGGAGACCATCCGTCACATGATTTAATGGATCCACACATACAACCACAGAATAAATCCCTCTGTCTCAGAGCTTGGGTGCCCATGCATCCCACACCATGGAGCTGACAATTTCAGCCCTCCAACAAGCTGCAAGTGATTTTGAAATAGTCAAACATATGGCTACCAAAATGTCCTTCCTCCCAACCACCAGGATGGCAGTTCCTCAGCTCACACCCATCACAACTGTTAAACAGGTCCCAGTGCCACTGGGTGAGAGGCTGTGGGCAGAAATCATCCATCAACACAGCACTGAAGCCTGCTAATGGAAAGGCTGAGAGAATTTGGATTGCTCAGCCTGGAGAAGGGGAGGCTCTGGGGTGACCTTACTGCAGCCTTTCAGTACCTGAAGGGAGCCTACCAGAAATATGAAGAAGAATTGCTTGCAAGGACATGTAGTGATAGGACAAGGGGAAACAGATCCAAACTGAAAGAGAATAGATTTAGATGAGTTATTAGGAAGAAATTCTTCCCTCTGAGGGTGGTGAGGCCCCGGCACAGGTTGCCCAGGAAAGCTGTGGCTGCCCTATCCCTGGCAGTGTTCCAGGATGGGGTTTGCATCAACCTGGTCCAGTGGAAGGTGTCCCTGCCCATAGAAAGAGATTAGAATGAGGTAATCTTTAAGGTCTCTTCCAACTCAAACCAGTCTGTGACTGTGACAGCATGGCCAATGCAGCAGCCCCTCATGCCTCTCATCTTTGGTGACAGAGGATATAAAGCCATCAGAGACGTTTTCCCAGCTCATGTTTGGCTTTCTGGCCAGTTTCCCATAGGAAACATACTTTCCTTCTGGACACAGAGAGTGCTTTACAAAACAAAGCCATTCTAGACTGTTAAAGAGACACAGACTTTTAAAAGCCTCTAATCTCTGGTAAAGCAAAACCCACCATGAATGGTTCAAATGTCCAAATACTGCTTTAAGAGCAGACAAGTAATTGCCCAGTGAAGGGAGCTTCCACATCCGTGGTTAAACTCGGACATCTGTAATTATGGGGTATTTACTGTGCCTGCCTATGTACAAAACTTAACTACAAAGTCCAACACTAAAAAGCCTCTTCCCCTTTCCTCCTCTACCCTCACACTGAACACATGTTTATGGCAGTGGAAATTATATATGCAGCGGGAGAGGAGAATAAATAACCCACCAAGTCATCTGAGGACATGTGCAAGCACCAGCACATCCTCACCCACTCAGCAGCCTCTATCACCTGCCCC
Source organism: Cettia cetti (assembly GCA_013401135.1). NCBI lineage: Eukaryota > Metazoa > Chordata > Aves > Passeriformes > Sylviidae > Cettia > Cettia cetti. The sequence goes on along the minus strand of VZUI01043858.1, from coordinate 40,560 downwards.
CTGAGCTTACCTGATCCTGCTCCTCCTGAGCAGAGATACCTCCTTTCCCCCTGCCCCAGTTTATATTCCAGGGGGTTGCATCAGGCAAATCCTTACAGTGGTGGCATAACTACAGCAGGAAAACTAGAGGAAGAGCTGCAGAATGAAGTGGTGTGTTTGGAACTATTTGACTTGAATAGTTAAAGCTCATCAGGACTCATCTATTGGAAATCAATCTCACTGTGGTGCTATTGACCACTGCTGTGGCACCAGCACAGCAAAGGTCAGCCAGGTACCTCCTTACACATGACAGTTCTCAGTGTTACACTCCCATATGCACCAGCGGCATTTTAATTTGAAAGAAAAAAAGATATTCAAAAAAGCAATGTAAAAAGCCTTAAATCAACAGTGTTAATAGGTAAGAACCTAATTAAGCCTTTTTTATCAGTGCCAGAAGCAGTATACACATCAACCTCCCCAAGGAGCACTGCATGCTTGAACTGAACACTCCCCTTGAACTGAGACACAGCCACTGACTTTACTGGACCATAAAAAGCAACATAGTGGATTGAGAGACCACTCACCTCTTGCAAGCACAGCAGCACTGAACAATCTCAGATCATGCTAAATGCTCAGCTAGCCCATGCCCTAACAGTGAGTAGTAGTGGGTGTTCCAGGAAAAGATTCATAAATCAGATCAAGTAAATGAATTCACCCCCCCCCATACCCTCCAGCCACCAGTATGTAGGTGTTCTCTCAATATTTACCCAACAGTGGGCTTCCTCACATCTACTGAATGCAAACTGAGGCTAGACCAAGATGTTTATTTCCCTGGCTGGAAAACATGTAAGTTATGACAAAAATCTCTTACTAAGGTTTTGCATTTTTAAGCAGGAATTTTATCACCATAATCCTGTGGATCGTCAAAATCATGGGAAGCCTTGCTAATTAAAATGTTATAAACACAAACACACCATTAAAGGAGCTGAGAACCTCACCCTGAAAAGGGAAAAGGATTTAACCATCTTATTCTGCTTCCCTAATATTAGTGCTGTAGAGTGAAAGCCTAGTCTTTTTTACTACAAAGCTTTTCTTCAGTTCCCTTCAGAAGTTAAGCTGGATGCCCAAATCACCCAGGTGGAAAATAGCCACCTCCACAAAGATCATGTTAACCACAAGGGGTTTCTCTCCCAGCAGAAGTTGATCCTTCTGTTGCTTTTGCCAGTCTGTGCACGATCTGCTCTCTGCACTCTGCTTCCAGTCCCAGGAGAGGCTCCTTGCAAAGCAAACATGTGGCACATCAAACACAGGCTGGGACTTATGTTTGATCCAGATGCCGTTTTGCCCTCTGAAACTGGATAAAGTTTTGTGTGAAGATCAGAGAAAAGAGCCAGCTAGGGCTGGCAGCACTCTGCTGTCTTCCAGGACTTCACAGAAAAGCCATGTTAATGGGCACCTCATCTTTTATGATGCCAACCTGTCAATATGCTGAAAGAGTAGGAAGGAACAATGATGCTCTGAATCCAAAAAATGTTTTCCCCACTCAGGAGTGTGAAACAGCACTATCAGCATCTTGGAAATGCAAACATGTAATCATCCCTGCATCAAATCACACAGAACTGTGCACTGGAGGCAAGGCCTCTGTTTCTTGTCCAAGTGCTGAAGTAGGGCAGATCCATCTTCCTTGTATTCTTGCCAGGTCTAGGACATAAATTCATCTCAGCTCTCAGTGATTAACAGCATTTGAGGACTGAAGCTGAAGGATGATGTTTCAGTGTGGCAGCAGCGAGAACAGGATCGATGAGGTTCACACAACAATATTGCTGAGCATTGCTACAAAAGCCCATCACAGGCATATTTCTAGAATTACAAAGCGATGCCAAAGCTCTGGTGGTACCAGCAGCTAAGACAGAAGAGCAACTTTTGTGGGGCTCAGTTTTCTTCAGCCTCTTGCACTTGGCTGTAGCTGCCCCAGGGAGAGCAGGACAGCTCTGCAGAGCTGGAGTGACCAGGCTGTGGCTGCTGGGAGCATCCTCATCTTCAGGAGGGGAGATGGCTGCAAAGCCAAGGGTACAGCCCAGTGCTGGGGGAGGAAGAGCTGCTTTTCATCTGTTTGCATAACTTCTGTGAGAACATGAGAGAGCAGGAAGAAGGCAGCTTGAGAACCTCTAAAACAAGTATTTTGCTGCCTCTTCAAGTCTCCCAACCAGTTATGAACACCATACAGGTTATTTTGCATAGTTTTAATCCCATCTGACACACAGGTTTTCAGTTGTGCACAGAGCAGCTTTTCCACATTTGCTGTTACATGATTTTTCTTGGAAAACTTTTTTTTTTCCCCTAAGAAAAGTTGGTTTTAGACGTTTGCTTGCAGATGTTGACAGCTCTGAAGCAAGGCACCACAGTATGATGCACAAGGCTGAAAAATGTCAATGGAAAAGCCTTTCCACTCATTTCTATAGTGAGAAACCTTACCATTCCATCTCTGCAATTTTTTGCATTAATTTGCAAAACCTCAGGATATATCTGTTTGCCAGAGAGACCAGGCTGGGGCAACAATAGCAAAGAACTGTCTCAGCTTGTACAGAGAGGAGACTCCAGGAGAAAAGGGTTTTATTTAAAAATCACAAGAGGGATTTGAGGGAGACAAGAGAAACCTGAGCACGGAACTGAGGCAGTCAGAGCCCCAGACTGGCAGTGTGACCAGAATGCCACCTTGTATCTGTCCCTTACCCAGCAAGACACAGTTTCAAAAAGCAAAATAAATTAGTCTGGTCATATCCCAGACAGGTGCTTCCCTCTGGCTGTAGCTGAACAGTCTTCCAGCAGATGTAGAATCTAAAAATCCCCTCAGCCCCACTGTTCCCTCCTCACAACAGAGCCCCCTCCCTGCCATCTCAGACCTACCAGCATAACCCACTCCTGTCACATTGACCTACATAAGAACAGGCAAAAAAACCCCAACAAAACCCAAAATACTTCTTGCTGCATGGCTCATTAGAGCCTTAACTGATTGCTCTCCCTCCTCCCCTCAAAATTACAATCATTACTATTTCCTTGTGCTTAGGCAAGCAAATTTCCATTATAAAACCTCCTGTTAGTCCTTCCCACTTACTAAACCCAAGAGAAAAACGTTTGAGATGTGATTTACCAGGGAAGGAAACCATTTTAATACATTATTCATTAAAAACAGGAAAATAAAACTAAAAAAGCCACTTTGATCTTTTCCATGATTAATTCATGCACCAGAAGCCCTCTGATTTAGAAGATCTCAAACCACACTGGAAGAAGTAGCAGTAACACAGAGTGACAGCATTTATAAGTCAAAGCTCTCATCACTTTTACAAAATCCTCCAGAAAAGCAGAATTGGAGATCCTGAATCTTCCCTGCTCCTGCTGCCTGGGAGCTCCTGTGTGTCACAACCACCATCAGCTCACGTGCTCGTGGGTGTTCCACAGCCAAGATCACAACAGCCCTTGGGGAGGCCCTGCCCACACAGGGAAACATCAGATCCAAGTCAAACCTATTTTTAACCAAGAGCAGATTAAAGCTATTTTTAAAGTGGGTGCTCTGGGGACATCCTCCTTTTGAGAGCATGGGGGCAGCTTCAGAAGTTGATTGCTTTGGTATTGAAACAAGGGTGTACACACAACTAAATCTGCTTAAAACTCACACCTTTATGTCCAGGCAGTGCAATTTGCTAGAAACACAGGTTTAACATCAACCTCAAAAGAAGGAGGAACAGGAGAATACTCTTTACGGAACACAAAGACAAAACACACAAAGAAACCAGGATGAACAAAAACCCAGCTGAGATGGGAGTATCAAGCAGCATTTGTCCAGAGGCCCCAAAGTTTTGCAGCATCTCCACAAATAAGTAACCATCTTCCTCAACACAGCAGCCATCCCTAGGATGAAATCTCAAGCCCTCCTCACCAAGGGCGCTGCACCTCTCCAAGAGAAAGCAAACTGTATCCCAAAGCACAACTGGAATCTAGTCAGGAACAAAGAAACTGGGAAAGCTAATTCAACAGGACAAGTTAAGCATTCCCCTTTTTGTGCCACTTGGGCCTCTGACAGCTGTCATGAGGTGCCTCAGGTTTCCCCTGGAGGTGCACTGGCCTTGGGCTCACTGGGCAGGATGATCAACACTCCAATCACCACCCTGCAACACCTGGATTCTCCTGGTGGACTGGTCACCCCACAGCTGTGAAGCCCAAGTGGTCTGGCAGCAAACTCAGCTCTGATCACACAGCTGACCCGGGAACTTTTGAGATTTCCATGTGGCAGCTTGCCATCGAGTCCTCTAATTCCAACAGCCTTAAGAAGCAGGTTGTTTACCATGTCGCTCTCCCACGCAGGTTCCCACACACCATGGGCTGAGTAAGACACTGCCACAGCAAAGCATCTGTCAAGAAAAATAAATTCAGCCTCTTGTATTCCCAGCTTCTTGGGAAGAGCTCTGCCAAGAAGCAGCACCTTTTCTCATCAACACATCCCCCACCTTAGCAATGAAGCAAGGAAGTCCTCAGTGCTCAGGCTGGGGATGGCACAATCCATCCTGAAACTTCTGCAGATGGCAAGGGACCACAATGCTCTGCCCCTCCCAGTGCCAGGGGATTATTGTGATTTCCCAGAGGGATTTCCCAAGGGCTGCAGGTCAGGAGCATTCAGGAAACACAGTTGTACCCAACAGATTCCCAGCAGATAACACAGCCAGACCTGATTCTCTCCCCCTTCCCCATCTCCTCACAAACATGGTTTTCACCCTGCAATACATATTTCTCTACTTCTGAACTATGTTTCTGGGATTTCAAAAGCACATGTCCCGAATACAAACAAACACAGCTTTAAAAATGCTGGCTGCCACTTGGAGAGGGTGTTGCTTGCCTCAGCTCAGGATCAGAGAATCATAAAGGTTGGAAAAGACCTCCAAGATCATCAAGTCCAACCTTTGACCAAATTCACACTGTCAACTAAACCACAGCACAGAGTGCCACATCCAGCTGTTTCTAGAACACTTCCAGGGATGGCAGCTCACCATCAGACTGCTTGGGCAGTCTGGTGTCAGCAGCTCCATAATATGACACCCACCAATTTCATTCTCCCAAATAGTTGGCCCTTTCCAGCAGGTGTAAGAACAGCAGCAGTAAATACATATCCTGCCTCCCTACAGGCTCTCCCATCTCACTCCTCTCAATTAATAAACAAGCAGAGGGGTGAGCAGGAAGAAAGTCACTTTCTCCAACAGCTTGTGAGAGATCTAAAACCTGTACTTTGCTCCATCTTTTTTCCCAGTCCTTCAGTGGGGAAGGAACACTTAGGAATATTGTTTAGGCTCAAATGACAGGAGATGAAAGCCACGCCATGGTTTGATGGTTGCAACAGCCCTCACACAGGTTTCAGCAGTTCTCCCCCCACACAGCACCCTGCCTTCCTTCCAGAACTGCCTTCCCAACAGCCATTTTCCAGCCAGATCATGGGACACAGGGATTTCTCTGCCATAGCCTTCATGTGCAAGTTATCAGCTCTTCTGGATGCAGCTGGACCCCTCCTTTGAAGGGTTTGTTTTTCCCACTTTGCCTCCCATTCACAAGTGAAATACAGAACCAGAGTCAATGCAAGTAAAACAGGTGTAGGACTAGACTGAGGCTGTCACCCAGTAAGGATTCCTCACTCAGCATCTAAGAACTCTGAGCTGGGCAGGATGGACAAGAAACATGTTTCTGCCTTTATCCTTGCTGACTTGCAAGTGTGATCTGAAAGTCTGTACTGTGAACATACAGGAAGGATACATCTTAGACACAAAAATTTGGCACTGCCTGACTTTTGAGAGTTTGACTTTCTAGTGACATCCTCCAAATGAAAAGGTTTCTGGCTTTAAGGCAATTTCCTACCTTTCATAAACAAAGAAAATTATTATTGGAAGCAAGTTCATCTGCTGGAACTGCAGCAGTCTCCTAGGTCCTGGCTTGGCAGCAAGGCTGTGATTTTAAGCACCCAGCTCCAGGGAGAGAGGAGAGCACTACCGGGGAAGACAATTCCCAGGAAAGGACTGTGTGGATCAGTGCTAGTGACAGACACACATGCTCAACAAGTCTGGCAGCTAGACGGCAGAAACGAGCTGAGATTCTGGGATTAAAAACAGTTCCAGATTCTAACAAGGAACTGGCTTTGATGGTCACAGCCCTGCTGCTGCTGCAGCCTTTCCCTGTCCCTGCAGCTCCTCGACAATCTCTCAGCCCATATTCTCCCTCCTCCCACCTCCTTTAACCTTTTGGGCTTCTTTAAGCTGCTTCTTCCTGACTACTCCTGTCCATAGCCATCCATCACCACCACCAAGACCAGTCTCCTATTTCCTTCGATCTCTCCTTATATTCCTTATCTCTGTCCTTCTTCCAGACCCTTATTTCTTCTCCAAGCAACTTTTCCCAGTGTTTCCACTGTTCACTGCCCTTGCCCCTTGTCTCAGCAGATGGAGCAAGGAGAGCAGGACACCTGCTCAGCCAGACCTCCTGCCTTTCTCCCTCCTCTGCACTGCCAGGGTTCCCCCTCCTGCCTCACTGCAGCACCCAGGGCAGGGCTGAGCTCAGTCAGGGAGAATTCTGGCCCAAAAACCAACCAGCCCTGCTCCAATTTTCCAGTCCAGACAGCTGGTGCAGAACTGGCCCCACTCAAGGCAGCCCCAGGGAAACCCAAGAGCATCCTTTTCAGACAGACAGATTTCCCCTCAATTATGAAACTGCCTCATTCCCTCACCTGCAACCACCAGCAGTGCTGACAATGCCAGGAGGAGCAGCCACTGAGGTGGCTCTGTGCGGGTGGTGTCCACAGCACTCCAAGCCATGCTGATGGCATGCATTTTATCCCACATCACAAATAAGTAAATTTTCCCCAAAGACAGCAGACAGGGACAGCAGAAGCTTTCATCCCTCCCTCGCTTGCCTCTGCCAAGCTTGAGGTCACCCTGGCCAAACAACATCAGGATCTCTTTGCTCAAAGCTCTGTTTTGATTCAGCATTTCATTCTGGAAAACAAACAAAATCATTGCTGCTGAAGCTCTCCAGGAAACAAAAACAGCTGGCACTGAAGAGCAGGAAGCTCATTATTTTCTGCTGGGCATGGTCTGGAACAACCTAAAACAGAGGTGTATAAATTGCAAGTGTGAGTATTCACCTCTTAAAGCATCACCAGGAGATGAGCTCTGCTTTCTACAGCTCCATGCCAGCTCAGCTAATGCTGAAGGTCCAGTTTTGCTCTTGGCTATTTGGGAGGTGTTGCCCCCTCCAGTGAGATGGAGGACTGAACTGCTCAACACCCTCACCATGCAGCAGACTGGTGCTGCTGATCCTCCTCGTGTCTGTGGAGCCAGAGGGAACCTTGGGTCTCCCCACAAGCACTAACAATGCCTGAATAGCTCCCAGGTAAACTGAGGTAATTAAACACTGCAGCACAACAGCATCTTGTTACCTTCAGGGGACAAGGACTTCTTCCAGGCATCCAGACACAAGGAAAATCCTTGACTGTGGTGGTACCCCCCAAATCAGGAGTTTCATCCAGCAGCCAGAGTTGAAAGACTCGGATATTAAATGGGATACAGCCTAATTTGATAGTTGCTGGAGCCAAAATTTTTATATATATATATATATATATACACACACACACACACATATATATATATATATACTCTCTTTAAAATAAAAATTATATATATAACAAAACAAACAGCATGGTTTTTGTTGGTATTTTTTCCCTGCAGTTTCTAGCACAGATTTACAGAGTGACCCCTGGTAAAGCACTGAGGCTTTTGGACAGCCATTTATCTACTTCATCAGTCAGGCACCTCACAAACCTTGGTCTAGAGAAATTCAGGCACAGCCTAAGGTGTGCTCCTGTTGGGGCATCCCCTTCATCCCAGTCCAGGGTATCATTAAGGTGTCCTCAGCCTCACTGGGTCCAGAGAGGGATGCCCTTGAAACACCATGAGGGAGCAGCAGCCAGGGGGGCTGTTCCATCATCCCTGGATCCCAGCACTCACCTCCTACAGCTTCATGTTCCTCTCCTTCCATGCCACACTCACCATCCTGCCCCACTGCAGCACAAACACCAGCTCCAGCACAGCCCTGTCCTCCAAGGCCAAGGAGGTTCCAGCTCCTCTGGGAGCTACCGTCACCTCTTCCAGGAATCACATTAAAATAAAGCAAAGAAACCTCTGTTCCTCATTACAGCCAGGAACACTGAAATCCCAGGGCTGATTGCAAGCTTGCATATTTATCTCTAGGTTTCAGAGCCCAGACAAAACACAGCCCACTAAGGAAGTGAAGTTAACCCTGACATTGCTGCTTGTTGCATTTCCACAGTGCCTGGGTATCTCGCAGTTGGCAGATCTTGGCAAGTTACTGACAAGAACCTCTTGGCATTAGACACAGTGCAATAGCTGTGGGGCTCACATGGATCATCTTCTGAGAAATGAAAGCAGTTTTGTGCATATGTGGCAGGCTGGGGTGCTGTTCTCCTCCTGCCTCTGCATTACAGTCCCTCCATAAACACCAAGCAAATCACTTCACTTCCCAGGGTCTGGCTATTGCTGCTACCACAAATAAACAGCTTTGTTTGATTACTTTCCTGTTGAATTATTTTTTCCCTGTGAAAATTCAGAATTTAACAAACTTGCCTTGTTTTCTTTCCTTTAATTTTTAATGGCAGAGAGATATATGTGAGATATCAGAGTTCCAGGGTGCAAGAACACTTGGGTTCTCTCAGCAATATTTACACATGAAACGCGAACTGCACATTTTGAAAGTTCCACTTTGAAACACAAAAAAAAAGAAACTCATGGAGGCTTCAGAAGAAGGACAGAGCTGCTTTTGCTCCCCCTGGCTTGGCTGATAAATCTCTGTTGGGTTGTGCAGAGTGTGACCTCCAGGAGACCAATACCTGCTCAGGACTTCAAGATCAGCCTCTGAAAACCTTTCATTTTTTAACCTGTCATTTTATTTTTTAACCTGACTGACACCTTTCAGCAAGGCTGGGGGTGCACCTGCCTGCCACACAGAGATGCACAGCATCTGTGGATTACATTCCTGGTCCCTGCAAGGGCTCAAATCTTCTCAGGGCACGCTTAGGATGTATTTTCTCTCCCATAGGACTCAAGACTGTCCTGAGCTATCTCCATCTGAAAAAGCAGAGCTGAACCATCTGGAAATCCCTTGCCAACACAAGGTGTGACAAGTGTAAAGCACTGAAAAAAAGTGTAGACATTGGAAGAAAAATACAAGAGTGTAGAAATGCATGTCTGCTGCTGGTCTCTGCTACATAAGACTTTGTGTTAGACATTAAAGACTTCCATGCCCTCAGACTGTGAACCAAAAACAGCAGAACTTCATCTTATTCTGCACTGATACGGACTCTTTGGACCAGCAGGTTTTCTAGGTGGTGTCTATTACAAGCTTTAAAACTCTGCTAGAGCCAGTAAACCAAAAGAGAAGAGTGGCCCCAAAAAGGGGCTGAGAACAGGGCAATTTATTTTATATTCCTGGTTCCTAGTTTCCAGTACTTACTCCCTTAACTATAAAAGATGGGCTGAAAGCAATCATTATTGCAGTTTACAGAGGACTGGTAGAATTCTTTTCCCTCCCTGTTGTGCAAGAACCTGATAACAGATCTGTCAATAGAAATTTTACAGGGCTGAGGAGCTACATTATAGTGTAGAGCAAGGATCTTGTTAGCACAATACCTATGTTCCACTTTAAGGCTGCAGAACTTTAGTGTACCTGTCAGAGAAAACATTTCTTAACAAAAAAACCCCAAAAAACTTCATCATAGAAAAATGTATTCTAAGAAAAATGACAGCAAAAGACCAAGAGCCTCTGTGTTTGAGGACAAGCCATTTTAATGTGCCAGCTGAAAAACAAAGAAGCATTTCCTGGTCCAGAAGCAAGCTGAGGCTTCCTGAACCTGCTTCTTAGGTTACCTGCAGGTAAGCAGCGTCAGCTTCCCCCTTGGGAGGATGGAACTAGATGATCCTAATGGTCCCTTCCAATATGATTCTATGATTCCTTGCTGCTGCAAACCCTACCAACATGAAATATTTAGTAATAGGTGCTATATCCACTCTACCAGCTCACTTGGCTTTTCAATATTCTTGTCAATTCTATTTCTTGCCCAGAACTCAAATTTGTCATTGTCTTCACTGACACTGAACAAAAAGAAACAACCTCTACCTCAGAATGATGAAATTAAAAGTGAACTTCAAGCCAGAATTATCACTTTGAGTGACAACATGAAAAGAAAAAAAATTAAAAAAGGCAAATTGCAAGAGTTCAAAGTACTAAAATAGAAACACTATGTTTTCCACAGGGCTTGCTTCATTCATTAATTCAGTCGAATACTTCATTTGTATTAATTTAATTAGCTTTGCTCAGAATTAAATAGAGCAAACAGAAAGGGAGGTGCCAAACTGAGGGCACGCAGCACAACCTTGCAAAGCTGCCAGGGGACTGGGCTGGCCCTGGGACTCCAGCACTGCAAGGGGAGAGGCTCAGTCCCTCCAGGCACACACCTGGGGCCTCTCAGTGTCCAGCCTGACCTGGCTGCAGCCAAACAGCCTGGCCCAGGCACCACCTGCAGCTCTCAGGAATCTCTCCTAACTTCCCACAGGGGTGCAGAGGCACAGACCACAGCAGTGCTTCACCCATACTCACTGCAAGGCTTTTTATTTCAAATCAGTCATATCCTGCCCAAGATAATTCAGGGTTTGCTCTCTCAGCTGAAACCAGGATTCAGTGGGAAAAAGCAACGAGCACTGGAGAGCAGATCTGAATTCAGGTCACCAGCTGAGCAACACCCTCTGGGGCACCTCAAGAGCACTAGGTGTGTAAGAGAGCAATAAAGCAGATTTTTTCCCTTTAAAGAGGGCCTGAAAGAGTTGTGATCTTGTGGATTATCTCAGAGACCCTGGCACACACATGGGATTACAGAAAGGGAGGGAGGACTCTCTGGGTTCTGTTAAAGCCCAGCCCCTGCAGTGCCCAGGGCTGGGCTGAGCTTGCTGTGGTCCCACACTCTGCACCCTGCTCCTACTCCCAGCTCCTCAGCTGACAACATGCCTCACATCCACGGATGGGGCACATCCACAGCAAAAACACACCTCAGGGAAGGCACACTCACTATTTTTAAGAGAGAAGAGGCAAGGAGGCACAAACAGAGGGAAGAAACACTAGACACGCTTGGGGGGAAAAATCATATTTATATCCAGAGTAAAAAGAATATGAGTTTTCAAAAGGAATTGTATGACTTGAAAAAAAAAAAAACAACCCTAATAGGGTGAAATAAAGACAATCCAGAAAAGTGTAAATAAATTCATTTGAGAAGGGGTGGGAAATCAATCCCTAAGCAATGCCTGAAGTCTGGCAGGCAGAAGTCAGTCCTCACCTTCTCTATAAAACAGCCTGGACTGAAACAGCTCTTGGGGCAGTGAGGGAGATGGTTGAGGAGGAGAGTGCTTCCCTCCACCCCAGCTGGGTGCCAGGACCACCAGGCATGTGTCACCCTTGGGGACTTCAGGAGTTGGACTTTGCTGATCCTTGTGGGTCCCTTCCAACTCAGAGTATTCTGTGATTTCTGTGAGAGATAATCTCCTCCCAAGGTAAGGAGGTTTTTCATTTAAATTTTGCTCTGGTTGCTTTACACAGGAAATGTCAGCTGAATGAGGATAGTTAATATAATCAGATACAGCTTACCATAGCAAGTATATCCAAGCAGAGAAAATAAAGAGAGGCAGGTATAATTCCTCTAGGCCTCCCTCACTTCTTATTGTTCTGTTCCTTTCTGAAAAACTACATATATTTTTAAAACAGGTCTCCCTGCCTCAACGCTGGGGGACAGAAAGGAATCTTCCATATGGGAACCTGCAAAGAACTAACCTCTGTCTAGCTGTATGTTTCCTATACTGCCCAAACATCCTGACAGAACTCACGCCTCTGTCAGACCCACAGGAGTGACACCCTGCTCCCCCATCTCTGCTGTAGGTGAGCAGAACCAAATTAAGATTTTTGGGCAGAAGAACTTTTGATCAAACCAAAAACCACCACTCATAAAGTACAAGCACCACCAGGACTGCCTGTTTTGAGTAAGCAAAACAGGACAAACAAAACAGGGCAGTCTCAGGTGGGCCTAAAATCCCAGTCTTGATTGTTTTGTTGAGGGGGGGTGGGTTTTGCAATTTTTTATTCTTATCCCCCCTATTTCCTCCCTCTCTTTGCCCACTTTTTGGACTTTTATGTTACTGGAGGTAGACAATGGTGCTTGAGACCCTGTGAATTTGGCTATTTTCATAACCAAAACCACTCTTGGCATAAGAAGTCATAGGGAGCAGGGAGGGTGTGGCAGTGGCTGCCCTCCAGCTCTGGGGAACAAGTGAGAAACCATTTTTTGAGCTTTCAAGTCATGAATTATTCTCAGACTTTTTTTCCAAGAAACCCTTACAATTTCAAGTACAATTCAGAGCCTCCACATTTCCAGCAAAAGAGACATAAGTAGAATTAAACATGATGTTATGAATGAGACCTCTCTGTGTATCAGAGGGAAACCCCTTCTTCATGATACCAATGACTGGGAAAAGTCAGCATCTGCAATCAGGCTTGCCCTGGATCAAGTCTTTTCTTGGAAACTCTAAATGTGACCATACATGGGAACAACCAGACAAGAAAAAACCCAAGAGCCATCTTCGATCTTCCCGTTCTGTAAGTCTACACATCCTCAAGAACAGCAGAGGAAAGAGAAGTAAATAATTTCCACCATTTCCCATTTCCCTTGGAAAGCAGTAGCTGTACAAACATCTGAGTTCTTCATTTCTCATCTCTGAGACCTTGTTAGCAACAGGCTCAGCCACCAGCACAGATCTGAAACACACTCTGGATTTATGCTCTTGCCCACCACCCCTGCTCAACGCTGCTGTAACTGGCCAAGCATGGCACTCCTGCGTGTGGATACAAACTGGGTTAAGTCAGTAAAAGCCCTCCAGTTTCATCTCTTTCCATCCCTGGCTCTGTCATAGGAAATTAAAGCCAATTTCTAACATCCTTTTCATCCCTGCAAGAAGTTCCTCCAGGCCTCCCCAGCACACCTGGGCACTCTCCCTGCTCTCTGGTTACAAATATAAAGATTTCCTGGGTTGCTGCAGCACAGCTCACATCCAATCTCATAACTGGTATCACAATAAACAACAGGGACATCAAAACCATCACACTATAAAACACAGTTACCAAAAAAGGCTGCCTGGATACTTTTTTGGGGCAGCTGTCAAACTAAAAACTTGCAAGCTTCCTGTGCGAAGCGAACCCGGGAAACAGAAAAGCTCGTGAAATAGATGTGAACCATTACTGAATAAAAACCATCCAGATGTTTTAAACAAGCTCTATTTTAAACACGCTCTGCCTGCTCCTCAGCCTGCCCTTCAAGAGGCAGCCAGGTGAAAAGCATGAGTGACAAAAACAATCTGTCTGAAGGACAACTTCAGGGAAAGAACCAGAGCGAGCAGGACTCAGCTCCCCCGGTCTGAGAGCAGAGCAGAGGGCACAGACAGCTCCAGCTGTCACCAACAGCCCCTTCCAGATTTCCCCCACCACTCAAGAAACCTCAGGCACACCACAGCATGTGGCCCCTGAAGAACCCAAACATCTGCACTGCTCTGGAACTGATGGCAGGGACACAGAGTAGAGTGAAGCTCTGAATGGAAACAAGCCAGAGTAACTCCCTTACCTTCTGTGAAGCTTCCAGTAAGAGTTATGACAACAAACACTTTGCCTTCTGGCTCCAAATCCACCTGAAAAAAAACAAAAAAGGAAAGGAAATGTTAGAAAATTGGGGTTTTTTGAAGCAGAAATTCTCCTCGGGATTTTGCCTGACTAATTCTGCCAACATTTGATAATATTTGAACTGTATATATTCTCACGCACACCTTAATTGGAAAAAAAAATAAAATCAAACATCTGGTGCTCAAATTGTTCAGCGTTCAGGGCTCCATAAAAAATAAGAAACTTGAGTGCTCCTTTTTCCTGGAAGTGCTGAACAATCTCAACCTTGTTAGAGGAAACAGAAGTTTAAAAAATATAAAATACAGTTCATAGTGTTCCAATTTGTGATAAATGAAGCAGGACTCACACTAAATTCTCTGAAAAGATCAATGTGCAGCTGTTTCAAGAATTATACAGATATTTCCTCTCTATTATATTTTATCTCAGTGAAATTGTTTCAGTCTCTCAAAATACCATCATCTCTGAGGCAAATGCTGATTTCTTACATAAATCACCTTTTGGCCTTAAACCATAGGAAACAGAAAACTGTTAGTGCTGTTACCTAAGGACTTCTTGTCATTTAATCTAAATTAGATAGAGATAGAGATACAGAACATAATTTTAGGGATCAGAGATTCAATCCCAGTGTCAGTCAGCTTGTCCTTGAAAGAAAGCATTTATTTTTTTGTGAGTGGATTTTTCATTTTGAGATACAGTTTTAATAAAGGTCTTGCTTATAGTGGTGGGTTTTTTTTTTTTTTATTATTTACCAGCTAGAGTCACAGCTAAGGATTCCTGACATTTCAGTCAGGTTGCCACACAGAAATCCCAGTTAAGAAACAAAAACAAAGAAAGAAGTAACAAAGCACATCCCAAATTTCTCAGAAATTTCAAGGTTAAAATTAGCAAAGAGGAGCTTCACACCTCGTGGGTATCGATCACCTGTGCAGAACAGGAATTTTGAAAATGGAGCTCTCTGGGGGAATGAAGAAAGATTGCTCATCCAACCCCCCCCTGCTCCTGTACAACCACAGTATGATGAGCTGAAGCTGCCTCCTTTTCCTGGGGTAACACACAGAGTTCCCTGTGAGCCCTTTGATTTCTCTCCAGTGTAAACACACAGCCCACCACTGAAATAAACTGAAATAAATAAACTGAAATAAATAAACCCCCAACATCAATCTGAGCTCCCCGAGCAGGGGCTATGGACCACCCCTGGCCCAGACACTTGCTTGTGGTTTCCAAAAAACACTGCTGCCACAAACCAAACTGGCAATAATATTAAAATACTGGAAAAACAGAAAGGTGAACCCCAAAGAGGAGCCAAGCTCAAATGGAAATGAAGCACCTGCACAGCTGTAGGTGGGAGGAGGTTTCTGAGCTGGGCTGGCTCTGCAGGGTTAAGGTACAGAATGCTGAGATAGCCCAGAAAAAAACCAGCTTTCTGGTGCAAGTGAAGGGGAAGCACAGGCAGCCATACATTTCCCTAGCCCACAGTTTGTTGCAGAAGTAAAGAAATTGTAATTTAGACTGCTGGGAATTTGTTAGGATGAGCAGAAGAAATACTTCCAGCAAATAAACGAGCAAACATCTCATTCACATGATTCCAGCTGCGGTTCTGAGGTGCCACGCACACACTTTTATCAGTGGGACACAAAGCAAGGAAGCTACAGCTGCTTGGGAAAATCCTACCAAAATGCTGATTTTATGCACATTACATTCTCCACTAAAAGAAAAAAACAAGAAAATCAGTCTCATGGAAAATTTAAAGCAAATATTGAGCCTAGACTCAATATTAATTTTTGTGGTTGTTTGCACTGCATATTACACTGGTTTTAGGAAGGTGTGTTTGAACAGCCCTCTATTAATATTGAAGACATTCTCCAAATAGATTTCAACTTCAGCAATATCATATATAATTTTTGCCTAAATTTCAGTGCCCTGGAGAAATGTGCAGCTTTGTAAAGAAATGGTTCTTTCCAAAATATATAATAATAGATAATAATACATAATCATGCAAATTGATTTATAGGATACCAAGATTTCAGGCTTTATGAAAAAATCCTTACTTACTTAGGTTTCCAAAATCATTCTTCAGTGCTTATCATTTTCCTGCCAGTCTCCATACAGGATATGTCAGGCTCCTGCTTCCACACTGACAAAGAGGAAGTCTCTTCTTTTCCTCCTTTCTTCTAACACACAATATCTCTGGTGGGATGTGGAATAAATCCTGTACTCCTTATTCAGTCTTAAAATCAAAGGATTGTCAGGATTCAAGCATCTGGGATGAGGCCAGAAGATGCAACAAAAGCATCACCCACCTTCAACACAGGGCACAGACAAAAACTGGCCCAAAGTCCTGACACACCTTGTTTTCCATCTCTGCAGAGAGAATTCCTCTGCCCCTGGCACAGCACAGTCCTCTGCCTACAGCAGTCTTACAAAACAGAAACAAACTAATTCAGAAAGCAATAGCAGGAGATTTATGAGGGTTATAAAACAATCTCTCTCCCCTCCAGACTCCAAGATTAAAGACCAGTCAAATCCCCTATACCTACTAAGCAGCCGTGCTTGTGTTGTACCATAATCCAAGAGTACCCAGCCAAGAGGACTTGAGCTACACTCAATATCTTCTCACAGAACATCTCAGGGGGATCTAATTAAAAATTACAGCTGAAAGGCTCTGAAATGAGGCTGAAGCCCCAGCATATCAGGAGCTGCTGAAACTTTAGCACACCAACACTGAAGGATGCAGGAGCAATGGGGAATTCTTATCCTAGACAAGAATTTAAACCAGACAAGTCTTAAGGGTTTCTCTAGTCTTGAATTGATAGCAACAGAACAACAAAAGATAACATACAATGAAATGAAATAATAACAGACTGCAGGGAGAAGTCTGGCTTTTCAACTTGTTGTGATCTCCTTTAAAGATGAATTTGACCAGCTAAGTAGCAGCTGACTCAGTACCTGAGATAACTCTCAGACATGTGGAACGTGCCTGAAACAGAAAATAACACCTGACCTAAAAAACTGAAAGGGAAATGTCTGACCACAGACCTGAGCCAGCCTGAGAAACAGCAGCAGCTTCCCAAGAGCAGCACCTGCCTGACAGAACGTGCTTCCCACCATCATGGGGACACCCTGAGCCATGGCCACACCACCAGAGTGGCCTCATGCTGGCAGCAGCTGCTGCCTGGGAGCTGCTCACCCTTGCTGGAGCTCTGGTGCCGAGCTGGGTGTGAACAGCAAACGCCTCTCTCAGGCCCTGGGGGTGACCTCAGGCAGCCGTGCAGCACAGCCCCTCATGCTCCTGCCCCTGCTTCACACCCTCAGCACCGCCTTCACACCCTCAGCACCACCTTCACACCCTCAGCACCACCTTCACACCCTCACAGTGAGCCACAGTTCGTAGCACATGCTTCAGGAAACTCGACCAACCCAGCAGCTGCAGCTGGAGCTGGGCACACAGAAATTGCCTGGAACCATCTGAAACCAGAGACCCACAGAACAGGAGTCTGGTACCCACTGCTTCCCCAAAAGGAGGAGCTCCTGACACAAGCCCTCCTTCAATCTTTCCACTCACCAGAGCACTTCCACCACCAGCACCTACTTTCACAGAGAGGGCTTCTCACTGTGTTCTGTTACTTAATAAGACCTGAGCACTTCAAAAGGAAGCAGCTGCCAAAGGACTGGCCCTCCAGCCATGGAAGGGATAACCCTACCTGGGCTGGCAGCCCAAGCCCTGACTCCACAGCTCCAGTGATTCCAGTCCCTCCCAGCACCAGCAAACACCCTCAGGATCCAGCCTCCCAACAGCAGCGTGGGTGTAACACATGCACCACGCAGATGCCAAGTTTTGCTCCTCACTTCTTTTCTGTTTTTCATTCCCCAGCATTGACATTAAAAGCAAAAGCCCTACATTTTTAAAGAGGAACAGGGTGTTGCAGCGTTAATCTTGACAGCGTTAATAAAGTCTAAAGCAGAACCATGACATCAAGTTTGGGTCAACAAAGCAGCTGATACTCTTTCCTAAAGAAGGCAGGAGACTCTCAGAGAAACTCAACAGCCTGAAGGTAGCACAGGTGATGCTCAGGGGGAACTTCTACACCATAATATAAGAGATAAGTGATACAGGAATGTAACCATCCATATGTATTTGACAATTATCAAAGAGCAATACCTACAGAGAAAAGTTTCCTAATGCCAAGACCTATCTGGCATGGAATAACTTATTTTAGGGAATCATAGGCTTATGCCTGGAAGGTTTAGTATCAAAGCCAAAGGAAAGTCCTGTTGTATTGGGAGCAAAGGAGAAGTATGAATTCTATGCATGCCTGATACTGTGAATGCTGTGAGGTGCCGTGATCGCAGAATAAATCAAACTAAACTGGCGGCATGCAGCATCATACCACTGGCAGGTAGACCTGTAAACAATCATCACCCTCCCCTCTCTCCATCACTTTCATCCTCAGCCTGGTCCCCCAGGGAAGAACCAGAAGGAAAAACAGACTTTCTGGCTGGTTTAGAGGTAACTTAGCTCACTGGGAGATGAAAGTGTACTTATCAGTAGAAAATCCTTTAGTCACCCTCAAGGAAATGAAGACAGCACGTTTGTCCACAGCACAAGGGGTGGAAAGGATCAACTGCTGGAGCTCAGCTGTATCTGTGAGAACAGCTCAGGATTTTGGCCCAGAGCTAAACACACACTTTAACTCCTGTTGAACCTCACAGCCACAGCAGGGAAAACAAGTGCTGGAGGATTTTGGCAGGCGAGCAGCTAAGGATGATGGGTTCAGCCACGGCTACGTTGCACCTCCACTGCGAGGCACAAGCCTTTGCCAGGACAGTGTGCTGGGAGTTAGGAACCCCACTCCTAACCCAAACCACTCACATGGTGCCCCGTGCCTGAACTTGCCAGGATCGTGCTGTTCCATGTGACTTCAAAGGGAGCTGCCAGGGACTGGCTTCCCACAAGGAGGGGCCCCAATCAACCACCTCACACACCTTCCTCCCCAGAAAAGGGCTCTGCTGACATTGTTCCCAACACCAGGGCAGGTGTTATTTAATCCCCTTCTCTGCATTACAAAAAATAAGCCAGTTCAGGAGCGGAACAGATGCAGGGAGACCAAAACAGGGCTCCTTAATCACATGCCTTCACACATAATAAAAACTTGTCGTGCATGATTCATCAGTGGAAGAGGTTTGGAAAACAAATTCAGAAGGAGGGTAATCTCTCAGGCAACATATCAACACCCAGTTGAAGCATCCACTGAACTTGAAGAACAGGTATAGTGAGCTGGCCTCTGAGAGAGCCCAGCCTGCCCCTGGGAAAGGATGGGAAGAGGCAGATCCAAAGGGCGCCTGCCTGCAAGTCGCTCGCTCTCCAAAATCAAGATGTGGTAGATAAGGTGGGCCTCCAGGATGAAAAGATATCTTCAACACTGCACCTGGCAAGAGCATTAAATCTCTCAAACACAAGTTTACAAGACTTCTTTTTTCCTTTCTCCTATCCCCACAACAGATAACCCAGCCTGGGAAGTCTGATCTGAGGCACATCGGAACCAGTGGGAAGCTTTTTATTGTGTTTGGATCAGACACAAAAGATGACTGTGTTTACCCTGGAGCCTAGAACATCGTTTCTCCCATTGCTGCCCTGTCCTTCCTTCCCCACAGGCACAATCCATAAGCATCCTAGAAGTACAGCCTTTTTCTAAGGCATGTCAATGCTGACATGCCTTCAAAAACAGAACAGGCCAGACACTTGCAGTGAATAAAGCAAATATAAAAGCTACCTAGGGACTTCATTAGTTTAATTAAACAAGTAGCTATATCTTTTGACTTCCTACATAATTTTTAATTTTAATTAACAGAACTGCATATGTAATCAGTCATTTGTAGAGGCAATTCCCAAGGCTCTGTTCAGTCAAAAGAGCTGAAAATCTGGGTTAGGCTAAAGCTGCTTTTTCACATGCCTGCAGTTATTTCTTGTCATCTTTCTTGTTTAAGCTCTTACCAGATCATGCTTATGGAATGTTAGATCTTTCTGTATTTTAATAAGGTAGCACCTCCTTGGACAGGTCAAATGGCAATTTTCTCAGCCAAATACATGGTGTCTGGATTAATCAGTCCCTCTTATACTTTTTGAGGCTGACAGACACCTGTCTATCAAGTCAGACACCTTTGAAAATCCTCAGGGCTGTCTAGTACAAAGGGGATTTTGCATTTCCAGACCAACACGTTAAAGTGTTTTTCCTACAAATGCACAGCATGCACTTTTAAAGATTCAAATTAGGGTGCCTAAAAAAAAAAACAACAAACCACCAAACAACAAAAAACCAGCAAACACACACAACAGGGTACCAAGTATCTTCTTACTGCTGCAAAGACTGACAAGTGCTCAGGGCAGTACTTGGGGCTTGAGGCTGACACAGACAGCGCTGGGAAAAGGCTGCTAATCCCACCTGCAACCAGCAAGTCCATGTACCCTGAGTGTTGAAGCACACCTGAGCAAAGGTTAATACTCTGCAGCTAAACTCACACAT
Organism: Cettia cetti; assembly: GCA_013401135.1. Taxonomy (NCBI): domain Eukaryota; kingdom Metazoa; phylum Chordata; class Aves; order Passeriformes; family Sylviidae; genus Cettia; species Cettia cetti. Next base: position 20,242 of record VZUI01043858.1, on the reverse strand, counting down.
GGGTGGAAAGACAGTCTCTCTCTAAAACTCCTATAACCAGTTATTCCAGCTATTATTGTAATATTGTCATTCTAATTTTTTGTTTCAGGACAGCTGCTTAAAATATTACTTTTGTTTTTGTTCAAGCTGCCTAATTATAAGCTGTGTACCAGCCATGAACAAGCATGCATAACTAATGACTCTTAGCCAATCCTGGACTCTTTAATCAATTTTAGTCTGGTTTCATCCAAGAGATTACCCACCTCTACAGGAGATTTGCTGAGGTAGGAACAAGATTTATTATCCTGTGAAAACTGCTGCCAAGAAAACCTGCTTGAAGAGCTACAAATATAATACAGATTAAAAAAAAAGAGGTTTCAAATCTTCAAAAAAATATAAAACTTTCCAGAGCAGGAGCTAGAGCCTGCTCCCATCGTGTTATAGCAATTTATATTGCTTTTGAGAAATAACTCTAAAGCAATGAATGATTTACAAGTAATGGTTCCAGGAAGATGCTCTTTAGCATATTTGGGGAAAAAAATGTTATAAAGTTAAAAAAAGAGAAACACAGACCTGACTGGTTCAGGGACTATTATGTTTTTTGTTCTCCTTATATTTTCAAAGAAAAACAACAACAACAACTCTCCACAGGGATTTTTTTACCTTTTTTCCCAAGTTATGTGGCAGGGGGAGAAGATCCAATTGCGTGTTTATAAATCCCATGGTACTGAAGTCTCTTGAGGACAAGGCACTGATCTCAACAGCACCATCACTGAGTAAGAACCCCCTCCTTCAGAAATTTAAGTGAAATTCAGAACAAAATGGGGAGGACATGGGAGAGTCTAAGAATATCATGCACACAGTGGAGTCTGCATCAGAGGAGAGCTTTCATCCACAATCTCTTACAAGTGTGGGGCTAGAAATAGCCAGGCTGGCAAATGAGCTGAGAAGAAAACGTGAAGATTGACCAGACCCTTCCAGAGAGGGTCCATTTCCTGAGGGCACAGAACACACAAGCATGGGATGACTCTGAAATGCCACGAACAGCAAAGCTGCTGGAACCACCCCAGTGAGAGCCCATGGTGGCCAGGGGAGATGCCAGGCAGAGAGAAAAGGCTGCTCTGAGCCTCCCTGAGCAGCCCCTGCAGAGAGAAGGGGCAGGAAGCCCCCAGCTCCCTCCCACAGCCCGTGTGAAACCAGAAGCACGTGGGCAGCACGGATGCTGCCTTTCCCTACCACAAGCACATACAAGCAGAGCTTTAGCTCTGCTGAGCACAATTAAACCTTAATTATTCACCATGCATCTTGGTAACACCGTGCCAAATACCGTCATGTCCAGTCCACCACTGTATTTTCCTTCCAACTCCTCTTGTCTTCCTCCTACAGCTAGTTTTCTTTATAAGGGATGGGAAGGAAAATCACAGATTACTTTAATTTCCCAAAGGCAAATACTGACATCAATGCAGGACCACTAAATTAAAGGATGGCAAATGCAAGGGCTTCATTTTCAGCTGTCTGAACATTTGATTACAGCAAATACACCCTTGCTCACATTCAGTAGCTGCTATCAGGCTATCAGCTTTGCATATGCAAGGTATGGAAATCTGCCTGCAGACACCTGTGGGTGCACTTGCAGGTAAAAGAGGCTGAAAGTGGGACAGTGCTCTTGAAGGGACTTTGGAGCACTGACCAACAATCAAATAACAAAAATCTTCAATTTTCCATGCCATTAACAGTAACATATCAATAAACCTCAACAAACAGTTACTACCAGCAAAACTAAAATCTTTCAATAGCTGTTGAGCTGGAGTTGCAAAGGGATTGATCCTGACAGCTCACGTTTTAGATCTATCACTGAGCACACAATACAGGGACTGCCCTCCTCTATCTCCAAGATCTGGAGATTATCAACAAGAGTATTTTCTGTCTCCTACATGAACCCAATATAACTTGGCAGAAAACCTAGGGAATTGTGCCACTCTTTCTGTTTATAGTTAAAAAGGAATAAATTTATTGACTGGTGCCAAGTAGGCAAGTTGGTGGCACTTCCCACATGCAAATATTCCAAGGGCCACCACAATGAGGTCGTGAGCAGAGCTTCCTCAAAGACAGTGACATAGCTGAGCTTAGAACTGAGGCAGTGTCCCCCAGGAAGGAAAGGCCAGGGAGAAAGCAAGCCCAGGTAGCCCAGTGCACAGCAGAGACCTGGGTTTGGCCCAGAGAGGAACAGAACAGGCACCAGGCAGAAATACAGGCAGAGAAACACAAAGACTGGGCAGAGAAGCAACAACAGTTCTCTCAGCCTTGAGAAGTCTTCCAAGGCACAGCATTCACCTTCAGCTTTAATTAACCTTCTTAACAAATCTAGGCAGACTTTATGAATCATTTATGACTTTACGTTAAGCAGCACAGTCTGCACACGGTCTGAGGTTCTGTGTCCAGGGCACTCTTGTTGGAAGCCCAGAGATCATCACTGCACAGCTACAGCAGGACAGCACTTAGGGGTAACTTAGGGGCAATCCACTGGGTTGTACAGCATCAGGCAGAACCCCCAATACCCTGTTCATGGATCCAACCCAAGGAGCAGAGACCCCTAAAGCAGCTGAATCACTGTGAGAAGACCTCCTCTGCAGCTGTCTCCCCACAACTTTGCCCTCTCACCTACTTGTGTTGTTCTCCACTATTCAGTGCTGGGAAATATTTTCTTGTTATTCACAGGTTTAATTGCATAATCCTAAACTTCTAAGAAATTATTCTCATTTGAGTCTCCATTAGGTGTGTCACTATTTTTAAAACACCTTCCTACTACATGTAATTCATTTGGTGTACTGCTGCTTTTCCATTTTTGTCTAATAGCTCTTTCTTCTTTCTAAAACCAGGCCACAGCAGATGAGATCATGAACCATTAAAATCCATTAAAGTCCTCCAGATAGAAATCCATCAAATCTCTCAACACCTCAGGTAGAAAAGGGAAAGGTCACAACTTTCTCTACTCCAACCATTTCTGTCAGATACTAAAGAGCCAAATACCATCCTTTTAACAACAGTTAAAAGTTAAGTCCTGGTGGTGCAGAAAAAGGCAATCTGATGGAAAAGTTCAGTTATTTATGATGCTTGATCAATAATAATGAGCACTGCAGAACTAAAAAAGAAGGATTCTGGAGCGGAATGTGATCAGCATCTCGATGCCAGGAAGATGGGGTTCCACAATCCCGAGGTACTGACACACACCAACAGCTCTGCAGAGGGCTTGATTTACAGGCACCTTCCTTCTTCCTCCTTCCCTTCAACATCAAGTGTTGGAAAGACCTTTATTGTTCTTTACTGCACTGGGGACAGCAGAAACCATAGAAAGTGGATGGTAGAAGTTTCAGGAAGGCCCACAGTGCTGACTGTCACTCAGGCTGCCACCCTGGTGTCACATCCCTACAGTGCTGCTGCTGTGTCTCTCCTGAAGCCAATGTGACACCTCGAGATTGTGCACTCCAAACACATCCCACACATCTCCACCTTTCCAGCCAAAGGCAGCAAAGCCCCTCTGGGTGCTGAGCACATCTTACACCATCAGCTTTACAGAAAAGGAAAGCAACATAAGGGGATGGTAGGAGCAGAGGTAGAAACAGGGCTTTGGGTCTTCAGAAATCAGACCTAGCCCACTGCACAGCAGCAACTGCTTGGAAAACTGCAAGGGAAACTCGGCAAAACCCACAAAAGAAACATGTACCTGGGCTCCAGAGAGGCCCAGACATCAAGAAGAGTCAATTGCTCCAAAGCACCAGAACTCTCAGTCTTTTCAGTGACTTCAAAGCTTTGAGCTCAGTGCACTGAGGGGCACACAACAGCACCCCGTCAGCATCACAATGAATTAATTTATGTGCAGGATCAAGTTATCAGTAATATTTCTGGCAAAACCTAAGATTTCAAAGGGCATGTCTCAGGGGCATGCCAGTGTTTAGAAGTACAGCTCCCAACACAGTTACATTTCAATTTAAAGTGTTAATCCCATTACTCATCCTTAGTGAGGATACAAAAAGGAGAGATTAAATTCAGCAACTTTCAACCTTGGCATGGGCTGTAACACCATTGGGAAGCCTCAGCACCTCAGCTCTGATAATTCTTCCCAGATGTGGAATTAATCACAGCAACTCTCTTCTTCCTCCTCTCACTTCCTCACCTGGTAGCTTCTTAGCACTGAAATTATTAAGGACTAACATTTATACCCAGCCATTATTAATCCACCACAACCCCTCTCCATGTTGCAAGATGATCTGCCCAATGATTTGAGACAGAAGGATGAAAAGCAAACTATCAACTATGAGTGGCATCCCACAGGAGAGAACCTGCTTGGGACACAGGGAAAGATGAAAAGAAAGGTTTAAATGTACTTTAGCCCACATTTCTCCCTCTTCCATTCCCTGCCAACCACTTATGGGATTGCTCCATATCCCTGGTACACACATCCCAGAACATGTAAAAGAAGCAGCAGTTTCTGGCTGCATAGCCAATTAGATGCCTCCAAAGGTAAAAAAAAAAAAAAAAAAAAAAAAAAAAAAAAAGGAGTGCCAAGGCATGCACATGCACTCCCCCAGCATTCCTGAAGGTATGATGCTTGCTCATGGTGTCCAGATGTTACTGCTCATGTCTCTGCTCCAATCCCATGAGGTCCAGTGCTGGGAGCCACAATCAAGTCTTCAGGCAGCAAAAAGAATGTAGGTTGCAGCTGACAACACCCAGAAAGGACACACCACTGCCAACATTTGCTTTGCCAAGTTAGATCATATGCTATTTGCAGAGTGGGTTTTGTTTATGGGTTTGGTTTTCAGTTTGGGGTTTTTTTGGTGGGAATGATGGAAGAATACAATCAAAATATTTCTGTGAAACAGCAGTTAGCAAAAAGGGTGAAGAGGTAAGGTTTTTCATGGGGAAGAACAGTGGGTTGGATATCAGTACCAAAAAAATAAGGAAAAAAAATTTCCTGAAATCCTCAGGCCAAGCATTACAATAAGAGACAGACTGTACAAGACCAAGCAATTTTTAGTCCCATCATGTCTGTGATTAGTTTCCCCTCATCTACCTCATGAGAGAGATGATCTCACTACCCACTTGTGACCATAAAGTCACAGCTGTGACTCCAGCAATTAGGCTGAGCTAGGAAGGAGCTGAAGAGCACTGGCCTCCAGCCTTCCCAAGCCACCGGATGGTGATGAGGTGCTGTGTCACTGGGATGTGCTGACCCAGCCACCTGCCTCCCTCTGAAGGACAGGAGGCTCTCCCTGGGGTTTTGGGTGCACATGAAAGCTGACAGGCAGCTTGCTGGCACCTTCCAGCAGCATGCTGTCACGTATTTCTCCTTTTTCTTATTTCTTTTTCCCTTTCCAAAGTGTGGGTTCAAGATGAGGAAGCAACGTGACCAAGATTTACCTTGGACTAAATAAACCAGAGGGTGGAGACACCCAGAAAGGGTATGTAGAGGAAAAGGCCAGAACATGGTTGGAGTGGTTTTGCTCACAGGTCAATGGAGAACATAACTTGGTACTGACCACATTTCCCATTCAAAGCTCAGCATCACCCACAAACCTGCAGATAAACCTTCTGCTCTTCAAACAAAGCTTTTGCTGAGGATGGCCACAAGCCCCAGCACATGGCAATCCTGGATAAGCCAAGAGCAGCACAGGCTCACTTACAAAGCCACTCATATTTAGGACAACCTTTGCCATGTTTCCTCCTTGACAGATGTTTAGGTTCTTTGTGAATGGAAGGCCTGGCATTTTAACTGTGCCAGAGTGTTGCAAGCTTTTTATACACAATTACACATGCTTTTAACTCCAGCACACTAATGTGTTTAAAGTATAAATTCCCTCCTGGAGAGAAGCACATTCCCACCTGGGTGGCACTGCTAAGGTGGACCTCATGCTCCTCTTCTGGCTGACAAACAGCCCTTGCTGTGTTGGGGGACACATTCCCATAATTCCCAAAGCAAGATTTTATTCACTCTGGGAAAAGTCACATCAGTTTTAGTCTTCTACCTTAATTCTCACCAGCTGAGGACAGAAATCCCTTGGACAGCATTTATCTCCTCGGAAAAGAAAGCCAAAGCACTTGCCTTCTGTAAGACTTACTAAACCCTGTAACAAAGCCAAGAAGCTACCCAGTTCCTGTCCACTCAGCAACCACCTTGGAGAGAAGTAAATGAAGAGATCTAGCCCCTTTTAATGACTGACCCACATTCAGTGAAGAAAAATATTACAAACACAGTTCCCTAAGAAAGATAATAAATGCCTGACAGTGTTCAGCTCCTAATACACATTATATTGAAAGAGCCTGAGAGAAGATTACAGTACAAGGAGTTTGATGGAACCATAAAATAAATCACAAAATGGTTTTATTTGGAAGGGACCTTAAAGATCTTCCAGTGCCAGCCCCTTGATGTGGGCAGGGACACCTTCCACTATCCCAGGTTGCTTCAAACCCCCTCCAGCCTGGCCTTGAACAATTGATTCTGAACTGGAGCTGCTGACTAGGTCTTGGCCACACCAGAAATTACGACTTTTCATGATTCTAAAAAACTCCTCTTGCAGCCCAGTAGAGTTTGAAAAGCTTCTGGGGCATTACCACACAGAGCAACATGAAACAGGGGGTGGTTTCAGATACTGAAAGTCTGAACAAGTACTGACCCACTGGAAAATTCACAGCGAGAGATGGAAAGATCTAGTACTCTTCTAACACCTACAAGTTCTGGCTGTGGCTTTGAAGCAAGCCACAACACTGTCTATTGTAAAGAGCACTGTTCCTGTGGAAACACTTGCTTAATATTGTCTGAGATGGAGTAAGAAGAAATTATATAGGTGTTCAGAATTTTGCAACTACTCATTTACTGGCTAATATATATATTCAAAATAATAGAATTCCTTTTCATATTGCTGACAGTGAAAAACATTATCAGGCACTGAAACAGCATCTCTTTGTGCAGCTGGAATAATGAAACAAACAAACAAACAAACAAAATCAGCTAATGCAAATTCCATAGAATCACAGAATGGTTTGGTTTGGAATGGACCTTAGAGATCATCTCATTCCTACCCCACTGCAAGGATATTTTACCTAGACCAGGTTGCTCCAAGCCCCATCCAACCTGGCCTTGAACACTTCCAGAGATGAGAGATCTGCAAGTTTTTCTGCAAATGAAATTTCTTATGACCAGAACTATTAACATAAAAAAACCAGTTTAGTCAACCTAGAAATGAACCACAAAGCTTATACTGAGAAAACACTGATGAGTTTTTCTGAGATCACAAAGATGTTTTCAGAGCAATCTTTCAGAAGCCAAACACAGGGACACCAAGGGCTGCTTAAAACCTCCAAGTTCAGCTACTCTTTTCTCACCTAATATTCATGTTCAAAACAGGAACAGGCGCTTCAAAAATGTTACTAAAATAAGAAGTGCATTGCTTAAAAACAATGAGTACTGCATATGCATTGCTGAGGCAAGTCTCTTTGCACTAAGCTTATTTATATATAGAAATAACACCAGTGACCTCATATTAATCACAGACACAGCTTTCTCCACGACAAAGGGAAATGACAAACTTGCAAGGACACACCAGAAACCATCTGAGATCACATCCACATAAGCCAAAACATGTGACAACTTGGATGATCTTTGTTCCTCTTGGAGAAATCCACTCAGATCCTGCAATATTATTCTTGACAAAATAAGAATCATGCAATTCTAAAATGAATTGAGTGATGATTTTAGGTACAGCTTCAATTCTCTGCTCTAAGGTCCTTCTCAAATTTTCTGAAGCTCTTAATTCTAAGAATTTTAACCAAGATAGCACTAACCAGAAAGAACACAACCAGCCAAAAGGGTTTCTCCTTGCTAGACACAGCACCAAGCAAGAACCAAAATGAGTGTGTGTTGTGTCCTGTCTGTGCCACAGCAGCCAGGAGTTCAGAGGCAGCTCCACACCACAGCATGAACATCCTGCTCTCTTGCAGATGAGCAGAGAGAGAGAGGAGAGCAGCCACGGCTCCCAGCACCCTTCAGCAGAGCACAGGTAACCTCAGAGCAGGGCTTGGTACGTGTCCAACAGTGGCCATCGGGTTGATGCACAGGGTTGATGACAGTTTGAGCTGAAGGAGGGTAAATATCAGAGATTAGGAAGAAATTCTTCCCTGTGAGGGTGGGAGGCACTGGAACAGTTTGCTCAGAGAAGCTGAGGGTGGCTGCCCCATCCCTGGAAGTGTTCCAGACCAGGTTGGGCTGGGATTGGAGCAACCTGGTCTGGTGGGAGGTGTCCCTGCCCATGGCAGGAGCTGGAACTTCGATGAGCTTTAAGGTCCCTTCCACCCCAAACCGTTCTGCAGTTCTATGAACCCATCAATCATTAACCAAGTTCTTTGGTAGATACAAAATACAGGGGAAAGCCATCCTGGCACCAAGCTTTGACCAAGAGCAGATTAAGGGCCCCAGCTGCCCCAAAACTCCGCTCCCGCCTCCTCTTCCGCTGCCACCCCTCCCCTGCAGAGGCAGCACAGTGGACGGCTGCTTTCGCACGACTCCAAAACCACAGCCAACAGCCCCCACGCTGACTTGCATGGCATCTGACTGATGGTTCCTTTAGAAAGCTCAGCTGTGAAATGGGGCAGGCCAGAAGCAGAGACGCAAGCAGGAAGCTCTCCACCTCTCCTGCTGCACAGCGACTGTCCATGGGGCAGAGGAGGGCAAAAACCTGCTGGGTGCCCTCCTAGATCTGCCCTGTACACACTGACAGGGCCCACAAGTCACATGCCTGCTGAAAAATTTAAGCACAGAACTCATTCCTACACTGGATGACTTCATAAGTATCAGATTAGCCCAGACAGAAAGGTTCATACTAGCACATGAACCTATTTTGTCTATAAGAGGCTGAAAAACACTCTGTGAGGATGTGCAGCAGAGCCTGGATTTTTGATGTTTTATTCCTGTTCCTCCAGAATCCAGGAGTCTGCTCTTCATTTCAACACTGTCACTCCCAGAGGATGACAAGCCCTAAGGATGTGGATACAGTGGGTCTTGGCTTGCAGAGACAGCTCCTTAACAGTAAATACGGGAGGGGGTTCCACTGTCCTTTAGGTAGAGCTGAGATCTCAGCCTCAACCTGTGCAAATGCACCAAAGAAACCTTTATGTATTCCTGTACCTCATTTTTGCCTACATCACACCCTATTTGTCCCTCAAAGGGAAAGAATAAAGCTCCACTGGGCTCATTAGAACAGCTCTAGACCTTACTCCTTTCTTGGACATGAGCAAAATGAATTTGAAGATCTAAGTTTTGATAAACCATTCAGCAAGAGGAAAGCAGAACATGTTTCCCTCCAGAATCGAGAAAACAGGGAAAAACATCATCTTTATTGGCAAGACTCAAGCTAATTATTTGATGGTGTGGTCAAAATGAGTTACTATCATTAGGTACTGACAGGATTATTGTAACAGGGGCTAGTTTTTGAGAGGAAGATGGCTTATCTTTTCCACCCAGTTCTGCTCCACTCTAGGCTGAGAACATCTTAGTTGCCTGTAGAGTAGCTAGTAAATGACCACAGTTACACCCCATTACGTTAAGGAAGACTAAATAAACCAGCATTTCTTCTTAGCTGTCACATCAGGAACAAGGGACAGAAACTTCTAAATAAGGAAACTGATTGTAGGGTCATTTTCAGCAATCTCCAGTAAATTGCCCTCCCTCATAAGTCAGTCTTGTGAGCAGGTCTTGGCAAGTACCCAAAGCCCGACTTGTTACTGCTACTGAGTAAACAGATAATGAAGTGATAAGCATGGGGCTCCATGTAGAAAACTGATTATCAGCAGCAATATTCCCACCAAGCCCTATTAGGAGATAGAGGCTCACCCTGCACATTCAACACCACTGTAGCTTTTGTATTAACAGTGTGTTCCAATGAGTGGCTTTGGCAAGAAATCCCACCATGGACTTGGACCTCATGGGAACACCTTCCTCACAGCTATATTTTCCTCCAGGCTCAGGAGCAAACTGCCTTAGAGAATAAATTTTCATTGAATATATTAATGTGAGATGCCTCCATCTGTGAATGACCTAGATAATAAACTCATTGACGGAAGCCAATTCCTTCCTCTTTCTCAGAGCACCATGGGCACTCACTGTGCCCAATAAATAATGTACAACCCAGCCATCATTATCAACTCTTGTTGCATGCAAGAGGGGGGAAGGAAATGTGTCCAGTTCTTCTCCCAATTACCCAGTGCAAAGCTGGCAGCGTAATTCCATCGAAGCCAGGGGGAATCCACTGACATAAACCTCACAAGCAACAGCAGAAGCAAACACCAGGCCCCTGTTCTGTGGGAAATCTCACAGAAGACACAGGCAAACTTTTTGAAAAACAAGTGAGAAAGGGAGAAGGCAACTTTCACGTTGGTGTTATTAAAAATTGATGCCAGAAAGAAGTGAGGTATAGAGAGCTTCATGTGTGTGCCAGTTTACATGTGAGGGAAGGGCAACATTTAAAGGATGTAAAATTCAAAAGAGTTGAAGGATATGGGATAGAGGAAAACATTCAGTAAATCAATCCCTAATTTCACTATTTGGAACTCTTATTTCTCTTCTGCTCTTCAGTCCTGAGGAAAAGGCCAACAAGTTCTATGGCCTCGTTTACCAAGAAAGTAAATACAGGACAAAGTAGGAATTCAAACAGGATAAGCTAGTCTTTCATTAGTCATTCCTGATTTAGACAACCTTTGTTATTCTGAAGCAGCAAAGCCCAGAACTGAATACATTTAGCACGGGATGAACATGCTGACCAGTGTAGGTGGAGAGAATCCCTCTAGGAACTACCTCACACATTGAAAAGCCAACTCCAACGCTACCAGAGTCAGCACTGATTTGCAACTGTTTTGTCAGATAAAAGCACTTTGGAGCACAGACACCCCATGCTGATTTTTACTGTCATAGTTAAACTGTCATCCCATCCTGACTGTGGAGCAAGCCAGCTCCAGAGAGCTGCCACAACCCCAAATGATCCCTCTGACAGTGCACTTCTCCCTCTGACTCACACCCACAGCACTCAGCACCACTACAACTGGTCCTTCTTGAACCTACCACAGCATCTATAAAGCTGTGAACCATGGCAAACATTTTTCTATCCAAAAATGACAAAAGGATACCCAAACTAAAATGCCACTGCTATCACAGGAGTTTTAAGACACTAAATTTATCAAGTGGAGATGTACATGGAGACTTAAATTTACAGGGCATGTCTTGCTTGCATGACAGAGTAAAATTAAATGTACTCATGAGAAAAAATGCAAAAGACCGTGCTATGCTAAAATGCAGGCTAAAGACAAAGGAATTTTTAAAAAAAACCCAAAAAACAAAGAAGCAAAGGCAGAACAGAAACCACAGAGCAGGCCAGAGAGCGAGAGAGAGAGAGAGAGCTAGAAACCAGAGGTGCTGTAGAGAGGTGTGAGCTGCTTTTTCACACCAAATGAGACCAGCTGGCAAGTCAAAATCCTGTCTCTGAGGATGGCTGACATAGAATATATGAGAGAAAAGCAGGAAAAACACCACAGTGTCAGATATGGAGGTATGCATATCATACCACCTCAAGCCTCTCCTCAGCTCCTGGATGCACATCATCAGGCAATCTGTCACTGTGATTCTTACTATTAGATGTAAAGTCCTGGGACAGCAGAGACACATAGCCTGTTTCTCACATCCTGTCCCTCACTCACCTCATTCTGAGAGATTACTGGGCTCTGCTGATCTGTTAAGTGATTTCACACTGCAAATGATTGTACCAATCTTTTTTAAACATACAGCAGACATGCAACACTCATACAGAAAATTGCACATTTAGAAATGTGTCTTGCATGGATGCGTTTTCCTCCTCTCCCCATTTTGACAGAAATATCTGTTCTGCAATAAAGTTAAAATAAAAAAAAAAAAAGAAAGAAATTCCACTAATAAGGCCTAAATAGCATTCTCATGTTGGTTAAAAAAAAGATTATTTATACTATCTCCCATTTCACAAACTGAAGTCAGCTACCAAAGCTGCCCAACTTGTATATCTACACCAATACTTCATCTCCTGCCTGTTCCACAGAAAGGAGATACCTCCTGGAAGGAGTCTGGAGAGCTGCCACTGTATCACTGATACAAATACAACCAACTCACGAAACTCAATACTTACGAAACTGGGCAGGTGAGCACCAAGAAAAAACCCTTGTGTAATGTCATCTAACAGATTCATACCTCCCTCCCTCCTTCTTCCCCTGCCAACATTTTTTTGTACTGGCAAAGCTCCTGGGTAAGCACAGTCAGAGCAGCTGGGTTTGAGTGCAGGGTGAGCTCTGCTGACCCAAAGGATGGGTCCACACCACATGATGGAGCACAGAAATTCCCATCCAGAGCCACAGAGGTCCAGCCAACAAGTGAAAATCTTATGCCAGACCTGACATCCCAAACACCCTGTGGCTTTGCAAGCCAGGATTGCAATATTCCCCAGGATGGGCTTAATTGCTCTGCAGAGGAGACAGCCTGGGGTGCAACATCCATCTGTCAGACAGGACACAGGCGTCCCCTGTCTCTCTGCCTATTTTGAGGGCTGCATCTCTCCATCAGAACACAGAGCACCGGTGGGCTGGAGAGCACAAGGCTTTCTGGAGATGCAGTGGGTCTCACAGGGAAGACTAGCCAAAAAAAACCCCTGGCAGTTATCAGAACAACCCTTCTGCCTGCAACCTGCCCCACATTGGAGGAGCCCCAGGACAGAGCAGCGCAGGGAGCGGGGCCATCAGCCGGTCAGACTGCTCTGGCAGCCTGCGGGATAGATCTGGACATCGATTAGATGCCTCTGGTCTGGCACAACAAGGGCACAAAAGGTCTTGCAGGGGCAGTGAAAAAGCAATTTTTTCCATCACCTTGGGCCCAGGATGGACACTGACTATCAAGAGCACAGGAGTTGCTGAGGGATGCTCGTTCCCACACGGCATCGCGCTAACGTGACACAAGCTGGCTCCCATCTGCTCGTGGTGCTGGCTTCTGAATTAAAGCAGGATGGTTTCCTCTGCAATTGACCTCCCTAAGTGATGAGAACATCTCATGATATCAAAGCATACAAAAATATCATTGGCATTGCAGAAATACAGTTGTTTGTCTGGCTTACCCTAAGTGGCTTAGCAATGTTAATTGGACGCTTCTGGATGCTCTTTGTTTGAGATACACATTTATCTTTGATATCATTATTATAAAGCAGGTCTTTCCCTCACAACCAGCCAGCAAAAGGGCATGGCTTGGGAGAGGAACAACCACGTGGTGATCTCCACCAGGACATGGCGCCAGGTTAGTTATCCAGGACCCAGGCCTGGGTCCAGCACGGCCCCACAAATAGCACAAGGGTGGAGCAAGCAATCAGAGCTAAGATTGCTCATTGTCTCCAGAAGAAATTAAATTTGCAGCATGGTCTGACATGTCCTAACTGCATGCCTAAATAGGATGAAATCTGGGAGGCAAGAAGGTGAGATGGCTGATCCAGAATCCTTATAAAAGCTGCCAGTAACTCATTTCATGTGGTAACTCTGCTGTTCATCTTTTTCTCCATGGTTACACAAAAGGTCCCCAGTTTCCTGGCTGTATTAGCAAAGCACAATAGCTAAAGACTAAAACATCAAAGGAGCTTTGATAGTTTGTGAAGAAAGGGTGGGAGTCTTATTCACTTCAGTAAGGGATATGTTTTTCATATTGAATTACCCTGTAAATCAGTAGACTTTCTAATGGCATTTCAATAGCTCAAATTGCCCCCTTGACGATCTGTTCTGCAGAGTTTATTGCCTATAAGCTCAAAATGGCCAGAAACCAAATCATTACTCAGAAAATACTCCAAACAGAAAGCCTCTGACAGCCTGGGTGAAATGTGCTTTACTAAAAGACCTGTGGAAAAAGCTAAATATAAACCACTAACAGGGTGAGGTGAGGCCTGCAGGGCACAGGGCTGGGGACAGAGTTTCCTGGGGTGCTGGGCTCACTTGTGCTGCAGCCACCCTGCTGACCCCTCCTCCTCCTCCTCACAGCCTCTCTGCAAAGAGCACCCCCAGGGCTGTGGGTGCAGGTCTGCGGGTGCAGGTCTGCAAACATCTTCTCACGAGCTTATAATATCACCAACACTGCCAAAGGCAACGTGGGCCTCAGCCCTTGGCTGCCTCTTCTCCCTCCAAGCAGGGCTGGTTCAGCAGCAACACCATCAGCAGGAATGTAAAGGTACCCCTGGCATCAAAGTCAGCCCCCACATCCACAGGGGCTGGGCAGGATCACAGAAGAGTTTGGGTTAGAAGGGGCCTTGAAGACCACCTCATTCCATACCCTCTACCATGCACAGAGGCACTTTCCACCAGATCAGGTTGCTCCAAGCCCAGTCCAGCCTAGTCTTGAACACTGCCCAGGATGGGGCCTCCACAGCTTCTCTGGGCAACTTTTGTAAAAATGTTTTTAAAAACTTCTTCCTTATATCTTATCTAAATCTCTCCTCTATCAGTTTAAAGCCGTTACTCTTTTGCTGTTTTTCCATGCCTTTGTCAAAAAATCCTTCTCCAGCTCTATTTTAGCCCCTTAAGGCACTGGAAGGTGCTATAAGGCCTCCCTTTTGCCTTCTCCAAGCTGAAAAACCCCAACTCTCTCAGCCTGTCCTCATAGCAGAGGTGCTCCACCCCTTTGAGTCTTCATGGCCTCCTCCAGACTCCCTCCAAAAAGTCCATGTTCTTCTTTTACTGGGGCCCCCAGGATGGATGCAGTACATCATTCCTGTCACCTCGAGGTGATTGCCACTGCTCTTGGTGGCAAGAGTACCCAAAGAGTGCCCAGTACCCATGTGACCATTTCCCTCCAGGTCACTGCAGCCCCTGATTGCCTGGACTCTGTCCTGCCTGGCCCTCCCAGAATTCTGGCTCTGTCCCAGACACAGAATTCCCCCCCTCAGCCACAATCCCAGGTGAATGCAGACAACATCTTTGAAGGGGACAGGAACACAGTCAAAAGAGTCAAACCCCCGCCTTGCTACACTCAAGACATGAACTCCAGTCCCACATCCCCCTCCTGGCCCCCATCACTGGAAACTGGCTCCTCTCATGCTTGGGCCAAATCTTCCCAGCCAAACACACTCTCAAGCAAAATGCCCATGTCCTCCAAAGATTCTCACAGTTGCCAGCCAGGCCTTCTATTGGGGAGGAGCAAGAAACAGGACTTCAAATAGCTCCACTTCTGATGCTGAACAGGGCAATACGTGTGCAGCTCTTTGTGACAGCCAGCTGTCTCATCTGCCTCGATCAGAACAACTGCTTTTAGCATCACACCCCCACACACTATTAAACACCTGACAAATAGCAACATTTTTCCCTTAGTTATTACAACCTTTGTTTTAGGCTGCAGGGCACTCTCAGGTAGCTGTGGTTCATGGGATTCTGTTGTCATTTTGAAGGGTCTGTTCATAGGGCCAAAGGACAACTGTAGGCTAAAGGAAAGAAAGAAAAGCTGAAATTCCAGTAGCTTTCAAACCCATCTTACCTTCTGCAGTGGGTGTTTCCACAAATCCTATTCAACATAATAACAGTCTACCAGTAATAGCAATTACAGAAACAACTTAAAGCTTCCAAAAAGTTAGGGAAGGAGCTCATTTTACTTCAAGCCTAATTACCATGCAGTGTGATCAGAGATCTGCACTGTGTACATCACTGTCATGTTCAAGAAAGCAGAAGTCAAATGGACTTCATCCCAGCCTGCTCCTGCCCTGTGGAAGGAGACACCATTTATTCCAGCTCTGCAAGCTTCATTCATCTCTACAGTTGGGCAGACACAAAATACTGCACCACAAAATCCTCTGTCAAGAGCTATAAAGTATTTTGGTTTCCTGAAGCAACTTTTGCCCAGCTGAAGAAGTCTGCAGCGAGGCAGGAGTCAAAAGAAGCAGCAACCATATCACATTTGACCTGCAGCACCCTGCCTCTCTGCCATGGTCATGATGCTCTGGAGAGAAGCTGACTTATCATTTAATTCTTGAACTCAATGTCCAACAAATACAATTGCATATAAACATACTGCCTTAAGAAAGAAAAAATTCATAGGGAAGGATACAGGCAAAAGAGCTGAAGTGAAGGAACGCACAAGAATTGTTTTTATCTCTTCCTGCACACAAGCAAATGGCAACAAACTCATCAGGAAGTTGTGACTGGCTCATTAATCTTACAGTCCATCTGTTATGTGATTTCCTTCAGTATACTCTCATGATTTGCTACTTCAAGATCAAGGTTTAAATTTCTACTCCTTGTTAAAGTCTTAGAAATTATGGCATCTCCACCCAGGGACTAACAATTTTTACAATCACGATTAAATAATTCCCTTTAACAATGCCATTCAGTATCTGTAAAGAGTGTTTCCCAAGGTTAAAAATTACTTCAGCTACTACATAAAACTCATAGGAATAATCCTAGGTATTATAAATATCTCCCATTTCAGCTACACTGAGTACTCCATTTGTTTCACTGATATATGACAGCTCGCTACACTGCACTCAGAGACAAAGAGGAGATAATACCTTTTAAAGGTGCATACATCAAGTAAAAAGATTCTAGCACAGGCTAGTGCAAAATTAAATACTTTCAAGAGGCAAGTTCCATCCCCAATGTAAGCAAACAGCTCCAGAGAGCAGGCAGCTCAGCTCCCTCCTCCTGCCCTGCACCTGGTCATGCACACCTGTGTAAAATGCAACCATTCAGGTTTGCACAATCTCACACCCACACAGGTAAATGCCTGCCAGAGCCAGAGCACAGCACCGGGGAGATCGCTCAGCTCTGACTGCGTTAAGGCTGAAGGCAGGATGGCATTTCACTGACAACAGTAATAAAAACTACTTTGCTGAAACCTGACAAGGAAATAGAAGAAAGGGGAAACAGCAAGAAGGGTCTTGAAGTTAAAAAGCTCTTGCAAATTTCATCTGGGGAAAATCAGTCAAATGTGTGTAACAACTACCACTCGAATTAGAAGAAATCCAGACCATGCTAATGTGTTTACTAGAAAGACTTTGGAAAACAACCCAAATGGTTAGAAGGAAAAAGGTCAGTTTTGAAGTGTGAAACATGAATTTTAAAGCAAACCATGAACAGAGAACCCTGTTCCAGCACCCAGTGGGATGACTCAGGTGCATAAGCATTAGTGATGAGACAGCTCATGTCCATACAATTACTCATCTGCATAAGTGTTCGGGGTCATAATTGCAGTGATGTACCTGCAAGTCATCTGGGAAGCACCAGCTCTTACACACAACTGCTCCTCCTTGCCTCTCGCTGAAACTTCCTACAGTTCTCACAAGAGGTGGTGACCAATGTTACAACTAATCACTTCTTTCTGGTTTTTTTCAGCAGGAGAAAATCCATGTTTATAAACAAAGCAGCATGAACCTGAGAGCTGACACCAAGACTGCCACAGGTAATTCCTGACAGCTCCCTCTCAGGAGGATAGCTCAGGAAGCAGAAGCAGCCAACTGCCCTGTTTGCCTGTTATTAATCATTTGGATTTTACCAAAATACTGTTTTCCCTGTCTCTAAAAGGTGAACATAAAAAGTCTATTTCAAATTAAAATGAGAAAATGTGCCAAGTAAGCATAAGCCAGGTTAAACCTGAGAGAATTAATCAATTTTGCTCTCACTTGATTCACTCCTTAGTTGCCTATCTGTGCTTTTATTTTGGGGATGGAAAAAGGACAGAAAAGAAGGATTTTGGAGAGGAGGTGTTTCAAGTCATCTACATTTCCTGTTGGTGTTTTGCATTGTGCCAGCAGCTCACAGACCTTGGATTAGTACAAACCAGCATTTCCTATCCTTCTGATTACACAAACTCCCGTGACAGCCTTGTTGGATTTATCAAGACATATTAAATTATCAGGGCAGGATGCTGTTCCCTGTCATCATGTGATCCAGGCTGCATGCTATGCGAGATGCTAACAAAGCAAATCAGAAGGGAGGGGAGAGAGAAAGGCAACAAAAGACAAACATTTGCTCATTCCCCATTAAGTCCACCCTAGCTGTAAGTTTCAGACATTAATTTAAAGGGAGAGCAGCAGCTCTTAGCCTCTGTCTACATCCCCAGATACGAAATCAGTTTACATCAATCTAGTTAAAAGAATTCACTGATTTCCCATCCCATTGCACCCATCAGCTCACAGGTACAGGAGCTCATAAAACACATGTCTATCCTCAAAGGATTAGAAACTTTTCTCTCACCAAAGACCAGATGAGTATTTCAGGCCACAGTCTGCATCTGCCCTAAAAATCAGAAATGCAGGATGGTCTAAATGAAAGAAGCGTACGTGTATCCACACCAGCAGCTGTATTATGACAGGTATTTTAGTAATGTAAATAAGGCCACCTCCTTTGCAGTAGAGCAGTCCCACCCCACCTGTAGCCAGCTCCAGTGTGACCAGGACTCCAGCCTCCCTAGAGGACAAGGCCTCTCTCAACAGCAAACATCCCCAGCAACTCAAACATCAAGAAATCCTTCAAAACCACAATGCTCTATCCTAAGCGCACTCCTTTGCCTTGCCCGTGGGGGTCTGCTGTGTATTTGAAACTGGTCCCAGGAGCAGATACTTTCCAGGGGCAAAATCCCCATCAGGGACTGTCTGAGAGAGAACACCTCCAGTGCATGAATCTCAGGCCTATCCATAAGGTACCTAATTAAAACAGCCCCAATATACATTTATTAATCGTTGCCTATAATCACCCCAAAGGTGTAGCACCACATCTCAGCCACAGACACTGGTTGAGAGCAGAAAGTCCCAGCATTCTCCCTAGTGATAGGATCAAGATATCTATCAGTTCTCTACACTTGTCAGCTCTCCTTCCTCAACATCTGGTTTTATTGTGGTGGTTATCTGACCGCATATCCTGAACTTCTTGTCCTCAAAAAGTTTATACCCATCACAGCCTCTATTCTTCTGCACCTTCTCTACTCAGAATAAATGCCTTTTTTTATTAACCTAACTCATACCAGCAAACTGTCTGGATCAGTGCAGTCACCTCCTCCTCCTTTACAAGACTGGAAGCAAAGGTACAACTTCAGAGCCCGTACTGTTTCTCTCACCATCGAGACTAGTCTGGGCTGCATACAATTGACATTTACCCGGGAAAAACCTGGAATTAGCTCAGAGTGAAACTGCATTGACCCAGGGCAGCAGTGTACATAACAGACACAAGACTAGTCCTGCCATTCTGCTAAGAAGTCAAAGAAATCCGCATACACACATCAAACTATTGTGCAAGCATGTGTGGAGCTGGGCAGAAATACATCGAGCCCAGGTATCTGAGTCTCCAAGTGCACCTCTGTGTGCTGAGCAAAAGGAGGAAGGAACACTTTTGTGTGAATTTGCTGGTGTAGTTTGCAAGTTACGTTCTCTTCGTTCATTTACAAAGAGAAGGAGACTTCACAGCCCTCCACTACAGCACCCTCACCCTCAGGCTACGACAGCTGAGGGTCCTTAGGGTCCCTGAGGAACAGCAGCCCGAGCGAATGTGAAGCGTAGGGGCACAAACGGATGCGTGAAGGAACACACCTGTGTACCTGCAGACACACACCGGGCTGCGTGTCTGCGGCACAGGCATGCAAGGACAAGCCCCGGCTCCGCGAGTGTCCTTCATTCATTCCCAGAGAGGCTCTCCCGGCTTCTCCTCCGGACGGGTACTCACCCAGCCCTCGAAGGTGTCGCTGGGGGCGGCGGAGCGCAGCAGGTCCTGGAAGTGCAAGGTGCAGTTGGCCACGAAGTCATCGTAGCCGATGGGGGTGTCGTGGAAGACGGAGAGCTCGATCTGATGGCCGTCGGTGACCGTGGCCGAGAACTCCTCGTTGTAGGTGGGTTTGTTGGTCTTCTGCTTGGTGCTGGTCTGCCCCACGCGCACCTGGTCCACGCTGACGGTGACATAGGGATCCAGGAGCTGGTAGCCCTTGCGGAAGAGCGAGTGCCGGAGGGACCAGCGGGTGGGCTGCAGCCCCACCGCCTCCCCGATCCGCACCTTCAGGTACCCGCTGAACTTCATGGCTCCGGACATGGCCGCGCCCCCGGGGCGCCCGGGAGCCGGGAGGAGAGCCAGAGCCCGCTCCCGCCGGGAGAGGCACCCAGCCTCTCCTGCCGGGCCGCCGCAGCCCCGCCGCGCCTCCTCAGGGGGCCGGGCGGCGGCACCGCGCCCGCCCCCGGGCTCCGGCACCGCCCTGCCC